>SNQJ01S0219773.1:0-15389 GCA_010110895.2 Picea sitchensis
TCTCTTGTATTGTGTGTCTTCTATGTTTTGTTTCTGCATTTGTTTTATTTTATTGCTCCACGGTCCTGTTTCTCTAACAAGAGTAAATCTAGGTTAAGCATTGGTTCATTCTTCAAGTTCTATAGGGATAAATAATGCATTCAACATTCATGAATCTATGCGATAATATAAAACTGAAAATGATCTAACCGAAGAATGGATAAGAAAGAATCCAACAAAGTAATTCCAAGCTCAAAACTAACTTACATGTAGATTCTAAAACTAAAAAATAAACTAACCTGTTGATGGGCCGAACCAAGAGGTGCAATCGCCCTAAAACGAAACCAGAGCTACTCAGATCACTCCATGCAAAAATTGTTTCATTCTTCACGCTCCATAATTCATAAAACAACTCAAATCATTTAACAATGAATAACATAACGCATAGCAAGTTGTATTATCAGAAATTGTATCACGTAGCATATTGTAACAAACATTTCTTGAGAATGATCCTAGTTTATATAGATCCTCTCCAAAATAGTTTTAAACATAGGTGGATTAATCTAAATGGATATTAGATCCGAAAATGACTCATAGTTAGTTAAAAGGAACTTCACAGCTTCATGACATGCAGTGTCAAGAAGCGTGGATCATAAAGCATTCTAATAAAATAGTTCTACAATCTCGCCCTAAGTCAACATATTGAGTTATGAATTAATCAATTATATGAATCGGAATGTCAATCTACACTGGCCATGTCATGAAAGTCTTTGGCATCTTCTTTGGCATCTCCACTAAGTGTAAGACGGTATCTGGTATTGATAAATTCTGTTTTAAAGGAACAGTACCTAACTCATGTCACGTTAGTATCAACATTAGTTTAAAATATAAAAATACTTTAAAAATAACTTGAATCATAGGAATACCTTGAATAGCCCCATTTAGTTGTAAAAGGATGTCAAATGTATCATGGTAAGGCCAAAAGGAAATGATACTAGATATGAAAATGGAGGTATATTTGACATGATATAGGCAAAAATATAGTCAAAACTGGAGACTAACATGGACCATTCACCCCTGATGATTGTGTCAATGAAAACTGAGTCTAATCTCCCTCTGAATCACTAATATGAGTCAATAGGTCATCCTCAACTCTATCTCCCCACTTTATGTGGGATTGTGTAACAATAGACAAAGTAGTAGGGAATGCACACTCTCTTGCAAATTGTTCATCGAACTCAAGCTCCTCTTTTGTTGTTTTTGAAACATCCTGCATATTCTTCATCTTCTTGGGGAACTTTCCTGCATAGTGACCCATCTCTCTACAAGCAAAGCATCTCACTGATCTCATGTCTCTCTTCTTCCCACTACTTCTCTCTCCTCCTTGTGGTGGGGCCCAAAACTGATGCAGCCCCTGCCTCTCTGAGCTCGGTCGCTTCAGCCAAGACCTTCTTCTTCTAGGCCCAAAGAGTCAAAATACTCTTCAACCCCCTGTCGGAAGTTCTCAATGCCCACAGGTTCTCTTGGTGATCTCCTTCTTCAATCAGGAAATCAGAACTCACTTGATTGTGAGTTCTACGCTCATGGATTCGAGTCTCACAAATCCTTGAACCCCAATGGAATATCCACTTCGCGCCTTCCTCGTCTCCTGTCGGGAAATCGGATTTTTCGTTTTCAAGAGTTGCTCCCCTCGTGAATTCCTAATTCCTGATTCCCGATGGAACTCCAGCTCTGGTGTTGGCCCTCCGACTACTCCTTTCGCACTTGACCTGCCAGTCCACGTGACCACGCCCTTCACCCTTATCGGGATTTCAGAATTTGCGAGTTCGAACAGTGTAGAACTCACACCTCTAGGACCTCCGATCCCTGAATTCTGATGCCACCTGTCCTCCACTCTAGGCTTAACCTTGTCAAAAAATCGCGTATCGGGTTTTTGCGATTTCCATGGTTGATGTTCACGGGACCTTCCAAACCCCGAACTCCGATAGCCTGACACCTTTTCTCCACTCAGCTCATCGACTGCGCAGATATCGCGATTTGGGTTTTCGCAAATTCTTGTGTTGTCAGTCTCTCGTCAACGAGAACTCCAAAATGCCGAACCCCAAACTCTTCACAATCCTTGGACATGCGTCCTGCCAAGATCTATGGTTGAGATCCCTTCTCAGGATTTTGGGACTTTCAAGGTCTTGATTCTCATCTTTATGAAACCCCGATGATGCCAATATCTCGATGCCCCTCCGGGACTCCTCCTCTGCTCCTTTGAGGCTTAAACCCTACACAACTTTCCAAAATCCGATGGCTGACGGGATTTTCTCTGCTCTCCTCTGTGAATCCTGACCATCACTTCCCTTTACTCACAGATTTCTTCATAAGACTAAAGTTCCTTCCAGAACCCACTTTCCAACACTTGCGTTTGCAATCTCTACTCGAACACTCCTCGACCTAAACCTCCTTGGCTCTCTTTCAACTGTACCAAGAAGGTGTTGTACCTCCTGATCTTTCTTACTCTGATTTTGTCAGAGGTATTTGCACGCACTCCTTGCGGTAATCATTCAACAACTTCCAAAGTGTTAAATCCTTCTGACTCTGCGCACTTCCTGCAGCAGCAGCCTCTATCTTCTTTTTCTTTGGTTAACAACTGAGACTTCGATTGAATGAGAATAAGTGTTTAACTATCGAGCCCTTATCGACGCACTCCTTGTGGATGAATTCAACTGCACCCTATGCAGGAATCTCCTGGCTCATACAGAGAAACAATTGAAACTTATTCTCTTCTCTCTTTCGGACTTCAGTTTAAATCCCTGAAATCACATGCTCAGCATGTACCAAGAAAATACATATCCAGAAAGAAAACATTCATGAGCACAACATTAACACAGAAAAACAACAACAACCATGAAATTGAAACAAAACTTCATTCTATTTATTCAATCTTCTGTACATGGGTGTTGTTCACAGATTTCTCTACTTGCTCTTCTCTCCTGAATGTTGGCTCCTATTACAATGATACAACGAGGGTGTCTATATCCATTTTCCCTCTCAGACTCTAAAACTGTCTAATCTGGAAAATAAAATCCTATCTACCGGCATTAAACCTATTAAATTCCTCATCTACCTAAGGACGAGAGCTTAAAGGCTCAAGGTCCGCTATAATGTACAAAGGCACTTTCCATAAATGGTTCATTTATACACTAGCGGATCTCTTGAATGAAAATTCAAAAAGTTTCGACTGGCCTTGTCCAGTTGTTCATTGTCTTTCATGCTAGCTCGCTTGTCTTGGGCAATGCTCCTTGATGAGTTGGAGATGCTCCTGCATCATACTCCTCGGCTTGAAAATTTTAATGGGCTCTTGTCCATGAGCTCCTGCTCGGTCTGTCCATGCTTCTGTATCTTTGCTTCACTTTTCCAGCTAGCACCTTCGACTGGATGATTCTTCCACTTGACCAGGTACTCGAAATACTGCTTTTGCCTGGTCTTCTTTCCTACTCGCTTGTCCAGTATGCACTCCATCTACGGCTTCTCTGCAACTGGTAATTTCTTATGCCACTGGACCACTGGTTCCTTAGTTCCAGTCTCTGCTTCTCCAGCCCTGTATGGGTATAAATCCAAAACATTAAATATCGGAGATATCCCGATGNCGTTCTCTTTGAATTTCTTTAGGACCCTGCATGGCCCAATTTTCTTCATTTTTAGTTTGTTATATGTTCCTCTTGGGAACTTGTCCTTCCTCAAGTGTGCCAGAACAAGATCACCAACGTCAAACTGAATTTGTCTCTGATGTTGATCTGCTCTATGCTTGTACTCCTGATTTGTGTTTATCAGTTGTTGCCTCACCTCATCGTGAAGTTCCTTCATTGCTTCAGCGAATTCCTCTGCACTAGAACTACTAGTCGCAGCCTGTTCTGACTCCATGAGTTCAGAAAATCCCCTTGGTTGTGTCCCATACACAATCTGAAATGGGCTTTTGCATGTACTCTGAATCACTGAATCGTTGTATGCAAACTCCACCTGTGGCAATATGTTGTCCCAGATGCTATGGTGCTCTGTCACCAGGCTTCTCAACAAGTCTCCCAAGCTCTTGTTGACCACTTCTGTCTGCCCATCCATCTGTGGATGGTAAGCTAAACTAAATGCCAAGTTAGTCCCTAGCTTCTTCCATAACATCCTCCAAAAATGCCCTATGAATTTGGTATCCTTTTTCGACACTATACTTCTTGGCAATCCATGGAGTCGAATGATTTCCTTGAAAAATAAATTCGCGATGTGAGTTACATCGCTGGTCTTCTGGCATGGTATAAAATGTGCCATTTTTGAAAACCTGTCTACCACCACAAAGATGGAATCAACCCCTCTCTGCATCCTTGGCAAACCCAATACAAAATCCATGTTGATCGCCTCCCATGGCCTCTCTGGTATGGGTAATGATTGGTAGAATCCCGCATTCTACCTTCTGCCCTTCGAATGCTGACAAATTCGACACCTGTCAACAAACCTCTTGACATCTGCTTGCATGCCTGGCCAAAAATATGATTCTCTCAACTTCGCAAATGTTTTGTCGTGGCCAAAATGCCCTGCTAATCCACCGTTGTGCTTCTCCTTTAGTAGGTTCTCCCTCATGGACCAATTCGGAATGCATAACTGGTTGCCTCCGAACAACAGTCCATTCTGAATCACGTAATCCATCCACGGGCTTCTGTCT
Organism: Picea sitchensis; assembly: GCA_010110895.2. NCBI lineage: Eukaryota > Viridiplantae > Streptophyta > Pinopsida > Pinales > Pinaceae > Picea > Picea sitchensis. The sequence goes on from SNQJ01S0219773.1 coordinate 4,679, forward strand.
CTGAGAACTGGATTCTCATCCGCCTCGTATGCTTCTGCAAAATCTGCATCACCTGTGTACATGTCCCTCGGGTTTTCAAAACCTAATGTCTTGACTCGGAACTCCTACAACAGCAAACATTTCCTGCTCAAAGCATCAGCCACTTTGTTAGCAGTTCCTGAAATGTGTTTAATTACAAATGTAAAATTATGCATATACTCTACCCATTTTTCATGTTTCTGATTCAACTTCTCTTGTTGACTCACAAACTGCAATGCATGATTATTTCTATATAATACAAATTCTTTTGGTATCAAATAATGCCTCCACTTATTCAATGCATGTATGATGGCATAAAACTCTTTATCATACATGGAGTATTTCATCTTTGTGTCATCCAGATTCTCGCTGAAATATGCAACTGGCTTGTCCTCCTGACTTAAGACCGCTCCTATGGCATATCCACTTGCATCACATTTCACCTGAAATGTTTTCTGGAAATCTAGCAACACCAACACTGGCTTCTCTGTGATATTTTGCTTCAACATATTGAATCTCTTCTCAGCCTCTGCTGTCCAATGAAAATACTTGTGCCACTTCTTCACCATGTCCATCATTGCTACGCTAACCCCACTGAAATTCCTCACGAACTTTCGGTAGAAACTAGCCAAACCATGGAAACTCCTCACCTCAAAAACATTTTTGGGTGATGGCCAATTCTTAATCACTTCCACCTTACTTGGATCCATTTTCAACTCATTCACTGAAATAAAAAAAAACCAAATAAATGAGCTCTGTCTTCATGAATGAGGACTTCTTCATATTGATCAACAGCTTCTCCTGCTGTAGCTTTCCCATCACAATGGCCAAATGTTTCAAATGTTTAGCCTTTGTCTTACTGTAGATCAATATATCATCTAGATATACGACTACAAATTTCCCGATGAATTTCCTTAGGACTTTATTCATCAGTCTCATGAATGTGCTCGGCACGTTTGTCAAGCCAAATGGCATGACCATCCATTCATACAAACCTTCGTTTGTCTTGAATGTTGTCTTCCATTCATGACCTTCCATCATACGAATCTGGTGATATCCGCTTTTCAGATCAATTTTTGAAAAATAATTTGCCCCGCTCAGGCAATCCATCAAATCATCCATTCTCGACAGTGGAAATATGTACCTGATGGTAATTTTGTTGATTTCTCTAGAGTTGGTACACATTCTCCAACCTCCATCCTTCTTCGAACTAAGCACCATTGGAATGACACACGGACTTAGGCTTTCCCTAACTAGTCCTTTGTCCAACAAATCCTGGACCTGCTTCTTGACTTCCTCATTTTCCTGTGGCATCAATCTGTACGCAGCCTTATTCGGAAAACTGGCTCCTGGTATGAGGTCGATGCGATGACTCACTCTCCTCATCGGTGGCAACGAATGAGGTAGTTCTTCCACTATGATGTCAGCGAACTCTTCCAGCAGTTCCTGAATCTCAACTGGTAAGTCATCCACTCTCATGCTAGTGAGGACAATTCTCGTTTTCCTGACCACAAAGAATTGTGGATCTTCCTTCTTCTCCATCTCTATGAGAAGCTCCTTCCCACTCATGAGAAGTATTCTTTTGCTTACTTCCAGTTTCACTTCTTTATCTTTTATCAGAAGCAATTTGTGTGTCCTTCCCTCCTTCTCCAAAGTATATGTGTTCATCCTTCCGTCATGAACCACATTCCTGTCATATTGCCATGGTCTACCCAGTAACAAATGACATACATCCATGGGAATGACATCACACAAGACCTTATCATTATATCCCCCAATTTTAAATTCAACTAAACATTGTTTAGTGACACTCACCTGATGTCCTTTATGTAGCTGTGATACTTTGTATGGACTCGGGTGATCAGTCGTTTCCAACTCTAATTTTTCCACCATCTCGATTGAAACGAGATTGTCGGTGCTTCCACTATTCACAATAACCTTGCATTTCCTATCCTTAGTTTTGCAAGTTGTCCTGAACAGTTTGGTCCTTTGGGCTGAACATTCATGTGCCTCTTTCTCAGGTGTCAAAAGGAATTTTCACATCAGAAGTCATCTTCCTCTTTCTACGCCTTCTGCTTCAGCATCTCGCCTCTGTGCTTCAGCGATGTGAGCTTCTCCTCGGTCCTTTTTCCTGTCTGGAAAGTAAACTACTTTGTGTCCATCCTTTCCACACATGAAGCATGTGATCACTCAACCTCGGCCTCTTCCCCTTCCTCTGGTATGAGGAAAAGTGTTTGCATCATCATAATCCCCTCTCTGTTCACTATGTTGTCTCCTCGGCTCAACATATTGCTGTCTTTGCTGTGAGGTTCCACCTCTCTCAATCTTACCCTGAGGTTTCTTCCATTCCTCCTTGGGCTTCTGATATTTCTCCTTGGCAACTGCCTTGCCTCTGGGCTGACTTCTGCCTCGCCCTTGCTGTCCTTACTTATGGCCCAGCTTCTCCTCAACTTTCAGAGACATCTGGTAAGCATCCTCAACCGTTCTAATGGTTTTCATGCTTTATTCGTCCTGAATGTCGTATCTCAGACCATTCAGGTATCTGGCAACCTTATCATCATCGCTCTCCCAATGACCTGCTTGGATATTGAGCTTGTAAAACTCTTCAATGTATTCCTTCACCGTCATCAACTTCTGCCTCAAGTTCTGCATCCTCTTGAACAGATTAATTTGGTAGTCCCTTGGGATGAACTTTGCTTTCATCTTAGCAATCATTCGATCCCAGCTTTTAATTTTCTGTTTGCCTTTGGAACGTCTATCTTCCTGTAGCTCGTCCCACCACAATGTTGCGTGTCCCTTCAACTTCACGACAGCATGCCTAACCTTTTTATCCTCTTCGATATCCTCATAATTGAAGTAGGTGTTAAGAGCCCTGATCCAGTCCAACTGCTCTTCTGCATCCAGAATTCCTTCATAGACTGGAATATCAATTTTCGTCTTTGAACTCATCCGAGCGATAGCTTTTATTAATCGCTCATTTGCTGCATCCTCAGCTGCAACTTCTCCTTATGGTTCAGCTTCAACCTCATTTTCGGAATCACTACGATCCCCTACACCAGTTGTGCGTCTCTGAGTTGTTTCCATCTCCTCGAGTCTCGCTCTGAGATCTCGTATCTGTCTTTCCATCTCTGGATTCCTTGTCGGACTACCTCTTCTTCTCCCCTTCATGTCCTCTGGGTCAGGTGATTGTCTTTCTCTTCTAAGCGGCATGGTGAATTTTGCTTCTCTCTGCTACCGAAAACAAACAGAACTCTTCTCCCGCTCTGATACCACTTTGACGCAGCCCCTGCCTCTCTGAGCTCACTCGCTTCAACCAGGACCTTCATCTTCTAGGCCCAAAGAGTCAAAATACTCTTCAACCCCCTGTCGGAAGTTCTCAATGCCCACCGGTTCTCTTAGTGATCTCCTTCTTCAATCAAGAAATCGAAACTCACTTGATCACGAGTTCTGTGCTCATGGATTCGAGTCTCAAAAATCCCCAAACCCCGATGGAATATCCACTTCACGCCTTCCTCGTCTCCTGTTGGGAAATCAGATTTTTTGTTGTCAAGAGTTGCTCCCCTCGTGAATTCCCAATTCTTGATTCCCGATCATGCCCCAGCTCTGGCGTTGGCCCTCCGACTACTCCTTTCGCACGTGACCATGCCCTTCACCCTTATCGGGATTTCAGAATTCGCGAGTTCGAACAGCGTAGAACTCACACCTCTGGGACCTCTGATCCCCAAATTTCGATGCCAGCTATCCTCCACTCTAGGCTTAACCTTGTCAAAAAATCGTGTATCCGGTTTTCACGATTTCCATGGTTGATGTTCACGGGACCTTCCAAACCCCGAACTCCGATAGCCTGACACTTGTTCTCCACCCAGCTCGTCGACTGTGCGGATATCGCGATTCGGGTTTTCGTGAATTCTTGTGTTGTGAGTCTCTCATCAATGAGAACTCCGAAATGATGAACCCCAAACTCTTCACAATCCTTGGACACGCGTCCTACCAAGATCTACAGTTGAGATCCCTTCTCAGGATTTCAGGACTTTCAAGGTCTCGATTCTCAGCTTTATGAAACCCCGATGATGCCAATATCCCGATGCCCCTCTAGGACTCCTCATCTTCTCCTTCAAGGATTAAACCCTACGCAACTTTCCAAGATTTGACGACTGATGGGATTTTCCCTGATCTCCTCTGCGAATCCTGATCGTCGCTTCCCTTTACTCACGGATTTCTTCAGAAGACTAAAGTTCCTTCCAGAACCCACTTTCCAACACTTGCATTTGCAATCTCTGCTCAAATCTTCCTCGACCTAAACCTCCTCGGCTCTCTTTCAGCTGTACCAAGAAGGTGTTGTACCTCCTGATCTTTCTTACTCTAATTTTGTCAGAGGTATTAGCATCCACTCCTTGCGGCAATCATTCAACAACTTCCCAAGTGTTAAATCCTTCTGACTCTGCGCACTTCCTGCAGCAGCAGCCTCTATCTTCTTTTTCTCTGGTTAACAACTGAGACTTCGGTTGAATGAGAATAAGTGTTTAACTATCGAGCCCTTATCGATGCACTCCTTGTGGATGAATTCAACTTCACCCTATGCAGGAATCTCCCGGCTCATACAGAGAAACAATTGAAACTTATTCTCTTCCCTCTTTCAGACTTCAGTTTAAATCCCTGAAATCACATGCACAACATATACCAAGAAAATGCATATCCAGAGAGAAAACATTCATGAGCACAACATTAACACAGAAAAACAACAACAACCATGAAATTGAAACATAACTTCATTCTATTTATTCAATCTTCTGTACATGGGTGTTCTTCACAGATTTCTCTGCTTGCTCTTCTCTTTTGAATGCTTGCTCCTATTACAATGATACAACGAGGGTGTCTATATCCATTTTCCCTCTCAGACTCTAAAACAGTCTAATCTGGAAAATAAAATCCTATCTACCTACATTAAACCTATTAAATGCCTCATCTACCTAAGGACGAGAGATTAAAGGCTCAAGGTCCGCTATAATGTACAAAGGCGCTATCAATAAATGGTTCATTTATACACCGACGGATCTCTTGAATGAAAATTCAAAAAGTTTCGACTGGCCTTGTCCGACTGTTCGTTGTCTTTCATGTTGGCTCGCTTGTCTTGGGCGATGCTCCTTCATGAGTTGGTGATGCTCCTGCATCATACTCCTCGGCTTGAAAATTTTCATGGGCTCTTGTCCATGAGCTCCTGCATGGTCTTTCCATGCTTCTGTATCTCTGCTTCGCTTTTCTAGCTAACACCTTCGACTGGATGATTCTTCCACTTGAACAGGTACTCGAAATACTGCTTTCGCCTGGTCTTCTTTCCTACTCGCTTGTCCAGTATGCACTCCATCTGCAGCTTCTCTGCAACTGGTAATTGCTTCTGCCACTGGACCACTGGTTCCTCAGTTCCAGTCTCTGCTTCTCCAGCCCTATATGGGTATAAATATGAAACATTAAATATCGAAGATATCCTGATGCCATCCGACAACTCAATTTCATAAGCGTTCTCTCTAAATTTCTTTAGGACCCTGCATGGCCCAATTTTATTCATTTTTAGTTTGTTATATGTTCCTCTTGGGAACCTGTCCTTCCTCAAGTGTGACAGAACAAGATCACCAACTTCAAACTGAAGTTATCTCCGATGTTGATCTGCTCTGTGCTTGTACTCCTTATTTGTGTTTATCAGTTGTTGCTTCACCTCATCGTGAAGTTCCTTCATTTCTTCAGCGAATTCCTCTCCACTAGCACTGCTAGTCGCAGCCTGTTCTGACTCCCTGAGTTCAGAAACTCCCCTCGGTTGTGTCCCATACACAATCTAAAATGGGATTTTTCCTGTACTCCGATTCACTGAATCGTTGTATGCAAACTCCGCCTGTGGCAATATGTTGTCCCAGCTGCTATGGTGCTCTGTCACCAGGCTTCTCAACAAGTCTCCCAAGCTCCTGTTGACCACTTCCATCTGCCCATCCGTCTACGGATGGTAAGCTGAACTAAATGCCAAGTTAGTCCCTAGCTTCTTCCATAACATCCTCCAAAAATGCCCTATGAATTTGGTATCCCTGTCTGACACTATACTTCTTGGCAATCCATGGAGTCAAATGATTTCCTTGAAAAATAAATTCGCGATGTGAGTCGCATCACTGGTCTTCTGGCATGGTATAAAATGTGCCATTTTTGAAAACCTGTCTACCACCACAAAGATGGAATCAACCCCTCTCTGCGTCCTTGGCAAACCCAATACAAAATCCATGCTGATCGCCTCCCATGGCCTCTCTGGTAAGGGTAATGATTGGTAGAATCCTGCATTCTGCCTTATGCCCTTCAAATGCTGACAAATTCAACACCTGTCAACAAACCTCTTGACATCTTCTCGCATGCCTGGCCAAAAATATGATTCTCTCAACTTCGCAAATTTTTTGTCATGGCCAAAATGCCCTGTTAATCCACCACTGTGCTTCTCCTTTAGCAGGTTCTCCCTCATGGAGAAATTCGGAATGCATAACTGGTTGCCTCTGAACAACAGTCCATTCTGAATCATGTAATCCATCCACGGGCTTCTGTCTCTGAGAACTAGATTCTCATCTGCCTTGTATGCTTCTGCAAAATCTGCATCACCTGCATACATGTACCTTAGGTTTTCAAAACCCAATGTCTTGACTCGGAACTCCTGCAACAACAAACATCTCCTCCTCAAAGCATCAGCCACTTTGTTAGCAGTTCTTGAAATGTGTTTAATTACAAATGTAAAATTATGCATATACTCTACCCATTTTTCATGTTTCTGATTCAACTTCTCTTGTTGACTCACAAACTGCAATGCGTGATTATCGTTGTACAATACAAATTCTTTCGTGATCAAATAATGCCTCCACTTCTTCAATGCCTGTATGATGGCATAAAACTCTTTATCATACGTGGAGTATTTCATCTTTGTGTCATCCAACTTCTCGCTGAAATATGCAACTAGCCTGTCCTCCTGACTTAAGACCGCTCCTATGGCATATCCACTTGCATCACATTTCACCTAAAATGTTTTCTGTAAATCTAGCAACACCAACACTGGCTTCTCTGTGATATTTTGCTTCAACATATTGAATCTCTTCTCAGCCTCTGCTGTCCAATGAAAATACTTGTGCCACTTCTTCACCATGTCCATCATTGTTGCGCTAACCCCACTGAAATTCCTCACGAACTTTCGGTAGAAACTAGCCAAACCATGGAAACTCCTCACCTCAAAAACATTTTTGGGTGATGACCAATTCTTAATCACTTCCACCTTACTTGGATCAATTTTCAACTCATTCACTGAAATAAAAAAACCCAAATAAATGAGCTCTGTCTTCATGAATGAGGACTTCTTCATATTGATCAACAGCTTCTCCTGCTGTAGCTTTCTCATCACAATGGCCAAATGTTTCAAATGTTTAGCCTTTGTCTTACTGTAGATAAATATATCATCCAGATATACGACTACAAATTTCCCGATGAATTTCCTTAGGACTTTATTCATCAGTATCATGAATGTGCTCGGCACGTTTGTCAAGCCAAATGGCATGACCAACCATTCATACAAACCTTCGTTTGTCTTGAATGATGTCTTCCATTCATGACCTTCCATCATATGAATCTGGTGATATCTGCTTTTCAGATCAATTTTTGAAAAATAATTTGCCCCGCTCAAGCAATCCATCAAATCATCCATTCTCGGCAGTGGAAATCTGTACCTGATGGTAATTTTGTTGATTTCTCTAGAGTCGGTACACATTCTCCAACCTGCATCCTTCTTCGGACTAAGCACCATTGGAATGACACATAGACTCAGGCTTTCCCTAACTAGTCCTTTGTCTAACAAATCCTGGACCTGCTTCTTGACTTCCTCATTTTCCTGTGGCGTCAATCTGTACGCAGCCTTATTCGGAAAACTGGCTCCTGGTATGAGGTCGATGCGATGACTCACTCTCCTCATCGGTGGCAACGAATGAGGTAGTTATTCCACTATGATGTCAACGAACTCTTCCAGTAGTTCCTGAATCTCAACTGGTAAGTCATCCACTCTCATGCTAGTGAGGACAATTCTCGTTTTCCTGACCACAAAGAATTGTGGATATTCCTTCTTCTCCATCTCTATGAGAAGCTCCTTCCCACTCATGAGAAGTATTCTTTTGCTTACTTCCGGTTTCACTTCTTTATCTTTTATCAGAAGAAATTTGTGTGTCCTTCCCTCCTTCTCCAAAGTATATGTGTTCATCCTTCCGTCATGAACCACATTCCTGTCATATTGCCATGGTATGCCCAGTAACAAATGACATACATCCATGGGAATGACATCACACAAGACCTTATCATTATATCCCCCAATTTTAAATTCAACTAAACATTGTTTAGTGACACTCACCTGATGTCCTTTATGTAGCTGTGATACTTTGTATGGACTCGGGTGATCAGTCGTTTCCAACTCTAATTTTTCCACCATCTCGATTGAAACGAGATTGTCGGTGCTTCCACTATTCACAATAACCTTGCATTTCCTATCCTTAGTTTTGCAAGTTGTCCTGAACAGTTTGGTCCTTTGGGCTGAACATTCATGTGCCTCTTTCTCAGGTGTCAAAAGGAATTTTCACATCAGAAGTCATCTTCCTCTTTCTACGCCTTCTGCTTCAGCATCTCGCCTCTGTGCTTCAGCGATGTGAGCTTCTCCTCGGTCCTTTTTCCTGTCTGGAAAGTAAACTACTTTGTGTCCATCCTTTCCACACATGAAGCATGTGATCACTCAACCTCGGCCTCTTCCCCTTCCTCTGGTATGAGGAAAAGTGTTTGCATCATCATAATCCCCTCTCTGTTCACTATGTTGTCTCCTCGGCTCAACATATTGCTGTCTTTGCTGTGAGGTTCCACCTCTCTCAATCTTACCCTGAGGTTTCTTCCATTCCTCCTTGGGCTTCTGATATTTCTCCTTGGCAACTGCCTTGCCTCTGGGCTGACTTCTGCCTCGCCCTTGCTGTCCTTACTTATGGCCCAGCTTCTCCTCAACTTTCAGAGACATCTGGTAAGCATCCTCAACCGTTCTAATGGTTTTCATGCTTTATTCGTCCTGAATGTCGTATCTCAGACCATTCAGGTATCTGGCAACCTTATCATCATCGCTCTCCCAATGACCTGCTTGGATATTGAGCTTGTAAAACTCTTCAATGTATTCCTTCACCGTCATCAACTTCTGCCTCAAGTTCTGCATCCTCTTGAACAGATTAATTTGGTAGTCCCTTGGGATGAACTTTGCTTTCATCTTAGCAATCATTCGATCCCAGCTTTTAATTTTCTGTTTGCCTTTGGAACGTCTATCTTCCTGTAGCTCGTCCCACCACAATGTTGCGTGTCCCTTCAACTTCACGACAGCATGCCTAACCTTTTTATCCTCTTCGATATCCTCATAATTGAAGTAGGTGTTAAGAGCCCTGATCCAGTCCAACTGCTCTTCTGCATCCAGAATTCCTTCATAGACTGGAATATCAATTTTCGTCTTTGAACTCATCCGAGCGATAGCTTTTATTAATCGCTCATTTGCTGCATCCTCAGCTGCAACTTCTCCTTATGGTTCAGCTTCAACCTCATTTTCGGAATCACTACGATCCCCTACACCAGTTGTGCGTCTCTGAGTTGTTTCCATCTCCTCGAGTCTCGCTCTGAGATCTCGTATCTGTCTTTCCATCTCTGGATTCCTTGTCGGACTACCTCTTCTTCTCCCCTTCATGTCCTCTGGGTCAGGTGATTGTCTTTCTCTTCTAAGCGGCATGGTGAATTTTGCTTCTCTCTGCTACCGAAAACAAACAGAACTCTTCTCCCGCTCTGATACCACTTTGACGCAGCCCCTGCCTCTCTGAGCTCACTCGCTTCAACCAGGACCTTCATCTTCTAGGCCCAAAGAGTCAAAATACTCTTCAACCCCCTGTCGGAAGTTCTCAATGCCCACCGGTTCTCTTAGTGATCTCCTTCTTCAATCAAGAAATCGAAACTCACTTGATCACGAGTTCTGTGCTCATGGATTCGAGTCTCAAAAATCCCCAAACCCCGATGGAATATCCACTTCACGCCTTCCTCGTCTCCTGTTGGGAAATCAGATTTTTTGTTGTCAAGAGTTGCTCCCCTCGTGAATTCCCAATTCTTGATTCCCGATCATGCCCCAGCTCTGGCGTTGGCCCTCCGACTACTCCTTTCGCACGTGACCATGCCCTTCACCCTTATCGGGATTTCAGAATTCGCGAGTTCGAACAGCGTAGAACTCACACCTCTGGGACCTCTGATCCCCAAATTTCGATGCCAGCTATCCTCCACTCTAGGCTTAACCTTGTCAAAAAATCGTGTATCCGGTTTTCACGATTTCCATGGTTGATGTTCACGGGACCTTCCAAACCCCGAACTCCGATAGCCTGACACTTGTTCTCCACCCAGCTCGTCGACTGTGCGGATATCGCGATTCGGGTTTTCGTGAATTCTTGTGTTGTGAGTCTCTCATCAATGAGAACTCCGAAATGATGAACCCCAAACTCTTCACAATCCTTGGACACGCGTCCTACCAAGATCTACAGTTGAGATCCCTTCTCAGGATTTCAGGACTTTCAAGGTCTCGATTCTCAGCTTTATGAAACCCCGATGATGCCAATATCCCGATGCCCCTCTAGGA
>SNQJ01S0219774.1:0-15186 GCA_010110895.2 Picea sitchensis
AGCTAACACAACAGTACATAAGCTTGATGCTAGCATAAAGAAACACTTTCACCTCAATGATACAGCACACAGGCTTTGATATCATAACAAGGATTGATTTCATGAATCTGAGACAGCGTCAACTTGTCATATCTCGGACAGCATGTTAATAACTCTTGCAGATGAGCAATTTCTCGAGTGCATTCCTCTGGGTAGCTTTCATATTACATGATCAATTTAAAGTAACAACATTTATGTGTGTGCTGATCATTGAACACACTGAAAACAATACAAGTCTGCACTCTTAAAGAAATTATTGATAACTTGTGATTTAATCGGCTATGATATTTAGCTTCAGTATTGTCGTGGCACAAGCATTTCAGCATCACATTACACTGCACTTGTTCCTTACAAAATTCACACCTTTGAGAAGTAGGAATATTCTTAAGCGATTTGTCAATTTGAGCTAATATTTCCCTTTTGATGTATAACGATTTGGCTTAGATTGACCCTCAGGGACTCCCCTCTAGGCTATGGTAGTTTTTCCTTGGTCTGAAGTGGCTTAGATTGACCCTTAGGGAGTCCCCTCTAGGCTAGGGTAGTTTTTCCTTGGTCTGAAGTGTGGGGCAAGGCTACCGAGGTGACAGTGGGTAGCTTGCCTGTAGTGCCTCTAGGCTCTCCTGCCGATGTTAGGACTTGCCTCCTGGGGTAGAGTTTGAGTGGTAACACACATGATAAACAGTCAAAACATGAGTTATTTAAGTTGAAATAAAAATGTTCGTGTAATTGTTTCTGCCTCAATTGGATATATGTCATAGCGTACTATTTGATTTTCTATAGCAAGAGATTAGTATGACATGTTTTGCTGCTGCATGAGATACCATTGAACAGAAATGAATGACCTGATACTTTGAAGAATTGCGATGCACATGATAAACAGTCAAAACACAAATTCTGAATACAAAGAGGTGCATGTTACTCTGCTAGGCATTGATTATTTGGTTGGATTTCCATTCAGGTATGCATTGACAGCGTTATATCTTTTGGCTATTCAATACTATACAAATTTTGGCGAAAAGATATCTGTGAGACTTGTTGAAACCCAATATTATGATAGCAGAGAGGCTAGAGCAGATAGTTTAGTGTACAAGGTAATTAATGGGTCAGATTTCTGGAAGTATCATACGTGCCTCCAAATCTATTGGTATTATGAAGGTAAAACAGCTTGCAGTAGTTGGTTTAACACGATTTGTTGCAGGTTTTTGGACTGTACTTCATTCAATCATATATAGGCTTGTTCTATACTGCAATTTTTCATCGAGACATTATAATTCTTCAACAAATTTTGATTCAGCGCCTGATTGTATCCATGGTAAGACTATTTCCCACTCTGCTCCTATGTCCTGAAAATACAAATATACTACTGAAACTAATTGAAGTTTTTGATGGAATAAATACTTACAGGTGTTGAACCATATATCAGAAAACCTTATTCCTTATGTTAAGTACCGCTATACCAAATACAATGCTCTCAAGTAAGCTACTTGCTCTTTAGCTGTGTGGAAAAAGGGTTGTATCAGAAAATGCAACGTTCAACAGTGTTTAAACGCTACAATGTTGCACAACTTCACCCCATGCCCACCCCCAGCAGGGCACGGGTAGGAGTGAAGTTGCGTAAACTTATGCTTCCATCGATGAAGATAATGATAAAAGCTAATACAATTATTAACATACAGAAGGAAACATGATAGAGGACTTTTAGTTGATAAATCAAAGCAGCATGTGCGGAGAATAGAAAAAGAATACATGAGGCCTTCATATACTTCCAGCATTGGAAATGGATTGGAGGATGGGCTCTTTGATGGTACGCTGTCATCTCGATGCCTGTTTTGATTTGGCTGATAGGATAGATTTGAATACTAGCACAACGACATAAATGTGTTCAATATACAAGGATAAGCATATATCAAACACCTTTTGTCATTTTATATGTTTGTAAAAGGTGCCTGAAATATCGAACACATTTTATGGGCTAACATGGAGCTACCCTCATATAAATACGGACCACCCTATTCTGAAGTCAATTTCTCTCTGGCTAGCCCTCTGATCAACCAAAGACTTTGAGAATGGATGTGTATTAATAGTTTTCATTTAAACTGTCCAGATTTTCTGGAGTTGGCATTGCAGTTCGGGATGGTGACCATGTTTGCCTGTGCATTTCCTTTCATTTTTGTTTTTGCTGCTGCAGTAAGTAGTTTTTTCTATTACTATTAATTGTATATGTATAAAAGATAGAATTAATTTTGGATCTTGCATAGTCTTATTAAGAAGTAATAACTTATAAGTGATCTCCATGTTTTTGAACTTTCAGCTTTGCTATAATTACAAATTTCAGCTGTGGTAAAATACTTGATTTTCTTGTTGTTTTTGTTTTGCCCCATTGCAGAATAATTTTATAGAGATTCGGACAGATTCACTGAAGTTATTATGTATGCTGCGGAGGCCAGTCCCACGTGCCGCATCGACCATTGGAGCATGGTTAAACATATTTCAGGTGAATAGTATACATGCTTTCTTTTCTAATGCATGGATTGCGTTCCTCAGAACATATTACAAATTAGCTTTGGAGTAGCTTTCTTTTCTTTCCAATGCATCTTTACTTCTCATTATTTTTTACCAGCCTAAATTTTTGAAACACAACTCACAGGGATCCTTAAATCTTTGAGTTCACTAATTATTGAAACCTCGTGATTAAAGAAAGCATCCCAGCAACACCAAGTGTAGGAGGAAGACAACTGGCTCAATAGCAGCACGAGGTCCCAGATGATGGCCCAGGATCTTATTGTACAACAGGATAGCGTATAGGCCAAACTCTTATCTTACAGGATAGCTTATAACCCCAGCCCAGTTATCTCACGACCTACTTTCATTGCATGTTCCCTCTTATCACGCCACCCACGGTTCCCACTCATTCCCTTTTAAATAGTAATTTCTAAAGGAGATATAGACAAACTTTGTTGAAAAACTTCTCTCCTGTTAGTGAAAGCTTTTTAGGAATTATTTTAATCCTATGGGAACCATATCTAGATCATATGTCAAGCTCTTCTAAGGTCCATTTTAAAAGGTGTCATGATCATTTTATCACTTCACCTCATCATTATATGGAAACTTACTTTGCAACATTAACTTAAAGTTTAAACTGCTTATTTTGTCTTGTTAGATTTTAGGGTAAGATTCAAAACAGCAGTTTCTTTTAAATTTTAAAGCTGTAATGACTTAGATCTGAAACACAAACAGCATATAGGAAGATAGATCTTTGACAAACTGTAACAGGAAACTCAGATCATATACAATAGATCACACATCTTAAAACTATCTAAACATAACAGCAGATTTGTATAGCAGCAGAGTAGACTTATTAACTGATCTATAACAGCAGATTAGACTTATCTAACAGATCTAAAGCAGCAGATCTATAACATAGCAGAACATTAGATCTATATATAGATTATGAAGCAAAACTCTTAAATGTAACAACAGATTTATAGCACAGTTCTGTTACTATACTCAAACTGTAAACAAGGAGTATATAATATAAGTCTATGCAGTGCTTATTCAATAACAACAACTCTAAGTTAGATTTGAAACTAGGAGAGACAAGTAAGGAGCTTACCTGGTACCAACCTTACCTCTGATGAAAGCACACCACCACAATAGAAATAGGTCCTGAATGTTATGCTCAGACAAAGGTTCAGTTCATGATCTATCAAAGATCTTTTATGCCAAAGATAGAAGGAGTTTTCTTGCCACCGAGTCAAAGGGTTAAGGGGATAAAACCACAACAGCAAAGAGATCAAACCCTCAATAACAGAAGCCCTTTTTCAGGGGGACTTCCAGATCTGGGAACACTGCACTAAGTGTAAACCCTAGCCACCACAGTGGTCTCTAAAACCCCATAAACAAAAGCTGGAACAGTTAGCAGCTGGCAGGGAGAGGATGCGGATCTAATAGAAAGGTCACGGCAGCCTTAAGGAGGGGTGTGGCACCCAGCAGACATGCAACAATAGGACGCGGCACCTCAGCAGGAAGAAACAGTCACGGCAGGCTGTAAGGAAGGCACACCAGCCAGCAGGAGGTCACGGCACACACATCTGCAACAGTAATAAACAAAGGGCCGCACCACACTCCAGATCTGCAACAGGGATAAGATAGGACTGAGGCCGCGAGCTCTATCTCCACACTCTTCAACAACAAAACTGAGGCCGCACACTCTAGGAGCTCCACGCTAACATAACAATAGAAAGTGTAAGTGTGTAATAGAAGAGGAAAGGGGGGGTCTTTAAATAGTCATAGGTTAGGGCCAAGGGGGTTGATTAAAAATTAATATTAATCACATGTTTAAATTTTACATTTAAACATGTGATCATTAACTTTAAGTTTAACCCCAAAAATAAAACAAAAGCCCACAACCAATTAAACAAATCCCACAAGAAGGATAAAGGGGGTTTACAAAGCCCACAACCAATTTAAACAAAAACCCCAATAAACCAACAAGGACCCCAGAACAATCAACCAAGGGCAAGAGAGGGTTAACAAGGTGGCATTACTCATTCCTTCAAATCATATAGGTGAACTATTGCTTTATCATCACTACACTTATGGGACTTTATCCCTCTGTGGTTATGTCCTTCTTCAAGGGAAGGTCATGTACCATCAAGTACTTGATTAAAATCAAGTAGCGCCAGGAAAAGTCCTGGGGTCTTATCTCAAGGTCAGGAGACCAGGATCAACCCAAAGCGTTAAGAAAGGATTCCACGGAACACATCCGGGGGCCCTGGAGTACATATGGGACTTATATCATCAACCACCAAGGGAACACATCCAAGGATCAATCCAGGAACTAAGCAAGGATTCCACAGGTGCGTTACATCCATGGGGCCTAGAACACATCTAGGGTCTTGTATCCAACCACCAAGGAACACATCCAGGATCGAAATCCAAGCACTAAGCAAGGATTCCTGGAACACATCCAGGGGGGCCCTAGGCCTTACTGGGTCTTGTATCAACCACCAAGGAACACATCCCGAGGATCCAATCAAACCTTGAAAGCAAAGGATTCCACTGGAACACATCTGGAGGGCCTAGAACACATCTAGGGTCTTGTATCCCTTCCACCGAGGAACACATCCGAGGATCAATCCAAGCACTAAACAAGGATTCCTGGAACACATCAAGGGGCCCTAGAACACATCTAGGGTCTTAATACCATCCTCCGGAGAATGGCTCTCACTGCTTTGTAAATTTAACATGTCTGATCTTTCAACTGTGTTATCACCCAATCTAGCACTTGTGCAAAGCGTTCACAAGATGCAAGACAAGTGTAACATATGGAAGTACCTGCCATTGTCACCTTAGCAATTACTTCCCTTGTTTTGGTGAAGGATGAAATCCAACACAAGGGAGGCTTCCCTAGTTGACTTCAAGAGATCACAGCAAGACAAGTGAAGTCTACTGCCTCCTATGTTAGTTACTCAAATATACCACCACTATGTTAAGGTTCAAGGTAAACACAAGGTGGTTAAGCAAAGCAATTCCAGATTTGTGTGTAAGGTGTTTTAAGGCCATAAATGATAACTACCAAGTTAAATAAGTGAAGTAAATGCCCCGAAACGCTACAAATCAAAAGAAAAGCTATAGCTGTCATAAAACTTGTATTAAAAGATGAAAGATGATTACTTCAGTGATATAACAAGTTACAGCAGCAGAGGTATAACAACCCTTAAAACCAATAGACATGCAATGCAAGCCAAAACTAGGGTTCGGATAGCAAATGCTTCTTGAGGAAATGTATATGGCATGAAACAAGCTTAAAATCTCTTAGATGTCAAACCCTAGCAAGCTGAAAATTGTAACGACAATACAATAAATGATGTCAAAGATTCCAAGGGTGAAGAGATACCCACTAAAACCTATGTTCTGGGATCAGCAGTGCGGAGAATCTTTGGATCCACGTTTGGTTGGATGCAGGATACCTTTCTAAGATGCCAACGAAGAGCCTTCACACAACCGATTTCGCTTAAACTGGAAACGGATCCCACGAGAAAAAAAACGTTTTCGGAAAACTAGAAACGGATCCCACGAGAAAAAAAATGTTTCTGGAAAACTAGAAATGGATCCTGATAGAAGGAGATGGATCCCTAGTTCCCGACCCACACACGCATAGATCCAAGCAAAAACTATATTTAATTTTATGTCATTTGTGGGTATTTTAGGGTTTTATTGTATTTGTTTTAAATATGGACCTTAGAGTAAAAATATAAAGTTTACAAACTAGTGCACACTAGCATACATATCATTTTGCCTTCTCTCCTACACGTGCATCTCATTACTGATACCTAGTGTGTCTGCATGAATATGGAAATTGATACCTGGCATGTCTAAAACTTAATTCGACCTTTTTTAAGTGGCGATCCCTGTATTTTTAGTCATTGCCAAACTAGGGAGGAGGTGCTCCATAGAAAGGAAGTTAACCCAAATATGACCAGATTCAAAGTGATGATTATGGATGAGTAGGTTGAAGCTTGATAGAGCAGGAACCTTTCGAGGAAACCCTGAGGGTCAAGAGAAAATAGAAGCCATTAGAAACAATGGGAGCCTGAGGAGGATCATTCTTGGAAGAATCCAAAAGATTTATACAAAGGTTAGAAGAAAATCTCTCACTTAACCCTTTAATAGAACCCTCGAGGATTACCCCGGCTGACACAAGCAATTGCGGAGAAGAGCTAAATGGCCTAGAGACAATTCCACCAGAGGAAACCGTTGATCAAGAAAATATTAGCCCTATGTCTGCAGTGGGATCACAATGACTACTACAACTCGGTGGAGGATAACAAGAGCATCAAGTGGAGACAGGTGTACCTAATGTCCTCATAGACTTAATTACCATATATGATGATGAGGAAGATTCAGAGGCCTTGCACATAACCCTAGTGCCAATCACACGGGAGGAGTAACCAGGGGAAACATCTTCTCCACCTTCCAACACTTTGATCACAAATCCCCAAGAAGGAAACCATGAGGATAGAAGCACTCTGGACACTAAATTTCTCAACCAATTGGAAACGTATCCTCAGAAGGATATCTCCAATAATGACTTAGGTAGTGGTGAAAAGGAAGAAGAAAGCAAACAACGAGAAATTGGCATCTCGATGGCCAAACCCGTATGTCGATTCTTCACCTATCTCCCTTACAGCTAGGACCGAAGACTCTACCAATCGATGAAGGACCCGATGAGTTTAAGAATCTGAGTGACGAAACCTCCTGCTAAGGAATTACAAGAACTAGTCATAGAACATCTCTACATGGCAGGAATCCTAGGCAACCTTACTTTGTACAAGGGGAGATCGAGAGTCTTGAACCCGGTAGATGAAATGCAGCGATGCTCTGACTGATCATATGATAGAAAAGAGAGAAAGCTACGATGAGAAAACTGACTAGAAAGGAGGCTCAGCTAGATAGCACTTCGATCACCACAGGCTGACACTACTCAACCACAGAAAATGCTAAGATGAAGGAATTAGCTGCCATGAAGAGAGAGCTAGACCATCTGTGCCATCAAGCGGAGTGTTACCAGAATTCAACACAAGCAATAGTACTCTTGAAGAGTGAGTTCCAAGCGATATCACGCGCCAAAGTGAAATAAATCTCTTCACTTAGCCGATTTTCAAGAGATACCCTCATGGGGATGGAAAACTGTAAATACATGGAGAGATGGCATGAAGACACATCAGACGCCGGCCGGATCGACTAGATCGTAGTCTGAAAGTAGAACACAAAAGAGCATGGCATCCAGAGTTTTGATGGATAGCAACATCTCCCGAGTCAGGAAGGAAGATGAATATTGGGTAGGTATGGTCCAAGAACCTCAACGGAAGATACATGAAAGATGGAGAGAATGTGAGAAAGTAAGAGAAAGTCAACTGGGAGATGAAGAGCATTGACCTACCAGAGTTTGGTCCACCGGAAGATTTCATCGATCTGCGTGACATAGTTAAACAACATCAAGAGAAAGACTTTGGCATGGGAAGTAGAGATTTCTAAGATTTCAAGCATGATCCTAGGTCAAGTTATGAAGTTCATGGAACCCCCGATTCGTCTCTTAGGTCTTCCTGCTTAAGTGTCGAGATAATCAAGTATAAGGAACGTGAAATAGAGATAAAGAGGTCTTCTCTGCTCTGATGGATCAACACGGGTTTCCATATGCAATCACATGCAAATATCTCGCCGTCAAGTGAATTGGGAATGCAGAGAAGAACAATCCCTTGATTAAAACCAGATGAGAAGAGAAACGGATGAATCGTCGCCCGCGATAAGCGTTTTTCTTAATTTAACACAACTTTAGTGGCTATTTTTAGTTTAGTTATTTTGTTATAAATAAGAGCATCGATCTGGGACAAAAGGTCGATGGTTTGGAGAGAAGACTTTTAAGGATATGTAAAAGAATTATTTACATTACAAATTTTCTTAAGAAGTTGTTTAGAACTTCTATCATCGGCGATGAATAATGACTTGGAAAGGTAGAGGATTATCTATGTCTTCGAATTAGATATTTGTTGCTTTGTTGAGTAAAAATTGTTGTACCTGTATTTAAACTTGTCTTATAATGTTGTAACAATTCTTTTATTCTAATTGATGACTATAAATCAATTGTGTTAACACAATTGATTTATAAAGCTTGGAAATTACTTTTCTTACTTGCTTCTTGTCACATGTATGTTTCTTTTCTGTAGCTGTTATCTCAGACAATGTTGAATGCCCACTAATCAAAATGGTATTAATGCTAGTTTGAAGTTGTTTAGATATTCTTATTTTACATGCTAGAGTAAAGGTTATCCTAAACCCATCCTTCCCCCAAAACACATAGCTAGCTTCTCTCTTTCATCTAGTTTAGTGTTTTATCTTTCGTTTGTTATAAACGTTAGAAAAGAAACAAAGAGAACGCTACCTAGCATGAGGAAAAGGATTAATAGAAAATATATATATGTCAATCACAATTAAAACCCATCGATAAACCCAACTTGGGATCAGAATGGAGAGAAACACCACTCATAAAACACTTACAAGTCTAATTGGGCCTCTAGGTGGGTTTGGTTCTATTTGTTGAGTTAAGGGGACCATAGACCCCTCAACAGGACGCTTAAAGTATTCAAACATTCCCAACAACTTGACGTGCATATATATATCGCATCAGTTGAAAGACAACCATCCATGTCCATTAAACAAAACTAATCAACACATATTATACCTAGCCGCCTTCCATTCCAACCACGACCAAGAATCAAAACTGGGTAATGCTTTGTCTTCATACAACATGAAAGCTCAGTACAATATTAAAAGAGTGCTAGGGTTGTTAGCTGGAGAGATACAAAACCCATCTCATAAAATATGAAACATATTCTTCAACATGCATAGGTGAAAAACCCTAGGGTTTAACCTCAAAATTATCCCAACTCCTTAATCATTACATCGACCAAGCGAGTCATGGAATGATTTTTTTTTCAAATTCTGGGTTCCCGAAACTTCTGGGTGCATTCTATTTTTTAAAATAAGTCAATATTGGCCTGAGATATTATCTCCAGAAGAGGAAAATATAAAGATGCAACCCAAAATAAGATTCAAGAAACCCACAAACCCTGACTCCAGGAAGAGGATATTTACATGCTTCATTCAAACGTAGAACATCATGCATTGAGGTGATGGGAGGATACATCATTTGGAAATGGAAACTCATTTTGGAAGGGTAAAGGATGATGATGTGACCTTTAAAAAGATACTCGAACTGTGTCAATATCAGACAGAGGTTCAGGACCCACCATTTATAATAAAAATATGTCAAGGGAGAAAAACCACGAAGACCAGTTAAACCCTAGTCCTATGTTGATGTTTGGACATATCGGAATACATTCTTCGGATATATATATATATATGTATATAATATATGACATAATACAAATATAAATATATGAAATAAATAAATAGTTACTTATTATCCAAGTGACACATCCTTTCATGGTTGGTCACCATATGTTCTATATATGAAACTCTCATCATTGTAATAACATCAATTTAATATAAAATGCATTTTTCTGTACTTGTGTCTCTGTGCATGGTTATTCTTCTTGTGATCTTGGTTGTCGCATTTGCTGTGTTCATGGTTTATGCTTGAGTTCAAGTAAATTTATAAAGTAGCCGAATGTAATTGAACAACATTAAAATCCAACAGGTATCGAATAGCGTTCTTGAAAGACTATTGCCATTTGACCTTCTACAACAACTTCATTCATTACCCTTTCTTACCAATTCATTGTTTGTTGCAAAGCTGCAACTCGGGCTAAAATTACGCACTCTTCCAACAACCATGGTGAACGGTATTTTGGTGGAAGATAGGCTGATGGAACAACCAACTTAGGTTCTTGGAAATCTAGATTGCTCATTACTCTAGAAGAGATTGACCTAATGAAGTATGTAGAAGATGTTGTACTAGAATCAACTGATGATGCAGCAAAAATCACAATGGAGGAAGAATGATGCAAAAGCCGAAAAGATCATCATCTATTTTGTGAGAGACCATTTAATCCTTCACATCTCCAACTTGAAGACAACTAAAAGTAGATGTATAGCTCGCCTTGAAAGTTGTTTGAGAGAAACAACACAAACAAAGCACTTTCCTTGAGACACCGGCTTCAAAATCTCAAGATGACGAAAAATGACACAATTGCTATCTTCTTTATGAAGATTTCAGAGATCAGAGGTCAGTTAGGTGCTATTGGTGAAATCATCTGATAGAGAACTTGTCATGATTATCCTTAATGATGCTTCAAGCCATTAGGAGCCATTTATTCAAAGAAATATCGATTAAGGTGATCAAAATTACCCAAGTTTGATCATTATGGGGCGGAATATATTCAAAGAGACGGACAGGCTGCTGGAGGCGTACGTGAATCATGATGAAAATCAAGCCTGCCACTCGTGCAAGGAAAACAAAGGAAAAAGAAGAGGTTTAGAAGCCAAAACCTTTAAAAAGGAAGGAAGTTATCACCAACTTTTGAGCACAAAAGGACATGTCAAAGTTTCAGTGCTTCAGATGTGACAAGTATGGCCACTATGTGAAAATTGTCCTACATGGAAGAAAGGAAAGAAACATGCTTCCACTGCTAATTTTGATTCAAAACCACCTCAGAGGAAGTTAGGGAATGCAAGCATGGACGATGAGTATTTCTTCTTCATTTCATCCCTCAAGTATGGTTCCTACTAGTGGGCTGGCTGCTAATGTTGATTTAGAACCACCTCAGATGAAGTCAAGGAATGCAAGCATGAGCGATGAAGAGTTCTTCTTGATTTCATCCCTCTCAAGTATGGTTCCTACTAGTAATGATGTTTGGTTGATTGTGATTGGTGCTTCCGGACATATTTGAATCACGGAAGGGCTACTGCAAATCTAGTAGAGAAAGAATCTGATTTGCATGTTGTACTTGGTGATGATGCGAGATATCTTGTGAAGGAGTTGGATCCACCTCCACTGGTGGATTACGGCACTGTTCGACAACAATTATTCCAGCGAGGAAGGGATGAGAACACCTTATTAACCACTCACATAACGGATCAAAGATCAACTGCAGATGTTTTCACGTGGTAAAACCCACACGGGGAAACATCCACGGCTAATAGCATGACCACTTGGGGCGGTTTATTAATGCAAAGAAAAGATTGCAGAGATTTTACAAGAGTTTCTCACAATGATCAGCTGACGGCCGGCCCCTCCATGCTCTTTAAATGAGATCATGGACCAATCCAGTGTTAAGCCCGCAGATCAATGGTGGTAAGATGAGGAAATTATGAACCGTCCGATCACTCTATGCCGGGAACGCCATTGACCATTGGATTTCTAACTACAAATGCATACTAATGCATACTAAAGAAATACACTTTTTACGTAGCGACATATTGAATAGAGTAGATCTTAACTAACTCCTAAGTGTCTAAATATCCTAACATCCCCTTAAGAACAACTTGGGATAGGATTGAAGAGTTTACAATAGTGACACAATAGGAGAAGGAAGGAGGCATTAGGTAATCCCCGCCAGCAATAACTTCTGAGACTCCTAACATGAATTCGAAGTTTAGAAAGCTTACTGTAGAACTTTGTGAAAATGTCCGCCTTGATCTTTGTAGGAAAAACGCTTCAATAACAATCATGAATTAACTTTACGATGAAGTGCATGTGCTTCGATAATGTTTACTTCTGGCCCGATGTTAGGCCTTGGGTCTTTGGCGAGAAACAGTGGCACTTTGATTGTCACACAAAGAAATTTTGAATTGGAATCTTTAGTCTTTGGAATCAAATTACGAAAGGATGCAGCCGAAGCCACGGAGACTGTGACTTGCATTTACCGCTTTCGGTATTAAGCTACATTGGAAAGAGATTACAATAGCCTATTATTGTTTCTTCGAGGCCAAGTGGCGGGTCTGAACTTGGTAAAACATAACTGCGGTAGATTTTTACTTCGATCATCCGGTCGTAGGCCAATCACGAATCAGTGAAACCAACCAATAAAGAGTCCCCACGAACTATAATGTATCCCAAACTAGGAAACTGTACCACAGACATGGCGAAGTATCCTTTTAAATTTTGCTTTCCAATGGATTTCATGGGGTGTTTGCATGTCGAACAACAAGGATAACAACGAAGGAAAGATCGGGGACGGGTATGAGTCAGAATTATAGGGCTACAACTAGCCCGGCCAGTGCAGTGGCATGAACTTGGAGGGCTGTGGCGGCGGCAACAAGATTGACTCTAGGCTGGAAGGGAAAAGGGGTTGGTTCTGATAGATCCATGTGAAAGTGAGAAGAAGGTCCTGGCTTGTATAGGCTAGGAAGAAAATTCCTTCATTGGTTTTCAAAAACTTGGAGGCCCGAGGAAATAGTGAAAAAAACCTAAATCTGTCATTTCAAATTTCTTCATTTGGTTTCACATGGTTTAAAAGTTTGAGTCACTACCGGTAATGATAAGGTCATCAACGTAAAGGGCGAGGATTATTAGATGGATTCCTACTTTCTTTGGTATAGACATTAGGTTAGGTATCTAGAATCCAATGGCAATAAGAAAGCTATCCATTTTGGCATACCGGCTGGGGGAGCTTGCTTGAGACCATAAAGAGATTTCTTGGGGAGGCCCGATAAACAAGGCTAGAGTCATTACGGACATAGCCGGAGGTTGTTCCATGTAAGATTTTTTTCTTGCAAATCTCCGTGCAAGAAAGTTTAACATCCATCTAATGGATCTCCCATTTATGTGAAACAGGGGCAAGAACAAGGTGGATGGGTGTTTTTCTGAGGGGGCAAGGTTTCATTATAGTCAATTCCTTCAAACGGAAATCAACTTTGGCAACTAAACTGTGTCTTTCAACACTTCATCACGATGCATACTTAGTTACGGCCGCACCCATTTTGCATCTAATAGGTTTCTTCCTTTGGAAGAGGTACAAAGATCCCAAGTATCATTTTCCATTAAAACGATACTCTTCATTCATTGTTGTATCCCCAATGCGGATGACTTGGAAGCTTACGCAAATGTCTTTGGATCATGAGTTCTGAAACTTGAGCCAAAAAGAGAAGAGGCTCCCTGTAACCGTGAACGTATCTGACGCTGATATGAAGGATCAACGACAAATCCTGGTACTTCTAAAATTTAAGAGCGGACCCATCTAGGAAGCCCGGTGGGTGGTGCGGATTGAGTTCAAGGACTCTCATCACGGAGGGAGGGTGAAGCGGTGGAGGTGGATTTTCATCCTCCACTGTCATCATACGAAGAAGAAACCAAATCCATAAAATGCACAAACATACCCAGAAGACTGGCTCCGCAGTCGAGAAGAAGGTACAATTGTCCAGTGGCTCGCTTGAGGCGAAGAGATTTTCATCAAGTTTAACATCTCTTCTAAGAATAATTTCATTACAATGTGATTAAAAGAGGTAACCTTTGACATCTTTGGAATAACCAACAAATATACACTTCTCACTTTTAAGTGTGTTGCTCCTTGCGGTTTTGTAGGAAAGAACTGAGGGCTTTGAAACCCGGCGTAGCAGACTTCCCCATATTGTCACCTCGATGGGGGCTCTTTCTATTGGGGTGGCTAAGCCCAAGGGAGAGCGTCCCTAAAGATTAATGCGGATAAAATGAAGGAAAAGGATAAAGATAAAGGCCAAGTCAGAGAGAAACCCTTCCACAGATTGATGCCAAGATAGTCACAAGAACCAACCTGCTGAAGCACGTTTGAGACCAGCGAGAACAACCGGTATATGCTTGCAATGGGTTAGAACTTCATAAAAATAAATGACTATCTTCTATACAATATATGAGCAATAAATAAAATATAATTGTTGACGAAGTCAATGATGGCTAAATAAAAGATTGTAATCACTTCTCAATATAGCATAAGGATAATAGCATTCAATGTGATCAGATCTCAAACCATGTATAAAAATATCAATGCAATAGATCAAGCTCATATAACAATCTTGCCGTCACTATATAAAAGTACTACTATATAGGTATGACAACTAGAGTATATGCTTGCAATGGGTTAGTATAAAATAGATGACTATCTTCAATATATGAGCAAATACTAATGCTATTATTGACGAAGTCAATGATGGCTAAATAAGCAAAGATTTGTAATCACTTCTCAATATAGCATAAGGATAATAGCATTCAATGTGATCAATTCAAACCATGTATTAAAATATCAATGCAATAGATCAAGCTCATATAACAATGCTGCCACGTCACTATATAAAGCTGCTACTATAGGTATGACGTGGGCCAAAACAATGACAAGGAGTAGAACGTTTGAGCAAAATAGTTTAAGAAAACAATTATCAACTCAATGCCAATCAAAAGGGCTGCTAACAATCACAACGTTGCAAGTATAAGCCAAAGAGAGGAGTATGACGTCAGCCCTATGATAATGTTGCTGCACTATGACGTCAAGCTTTATCAATGAGTCAAAAAAAGAAGGAAAAGAGCACAACGTTTCACCAAATACACTTGCAAATGTAACCAATAGCTCAATGCCAATCAAATGAAAGAGATAAAGCCAAAACGTTAGGGTTTAATCAAGAGGTTTAATACTATGACGTTGCAGCTATGCT
>SNQJ01S0219775.1:0-15186 GCA_010110895.2 Picea sitchensis
GGCTTCAAAGCGTCCCAAAACCCCTGTCTGGGCTCTTTCGGCACCTCAATCGGTCGAAAAATGAAGAAGTTAGGCCTCCTGGAAGTCCCCCTCTTCAAGCTTGTTGTCTCTGCATCTACAAAACGCACCCTTCTTGAATGAACCTGGCTCACATGCATTTTAAAGCGTGAAAACCCAGCATCGGGCACAACCGCGCTAACGGTGCAAACCGTAAAATGGTTAAGTGCGCACTAGCCCCTAACCGCCTCGGCACCTGGGAATATGGCGCATGTGACCTCGCGCGAATTAAAAGGTGGTTAACCCGTTATAACCGTGAAACTTCTTTCCCGCGCTCCGGTCATATGAAAAACCACGGGCCATATGAAATAACCCTCCCGCGCTTTATATAAATGATATGGATTACAATATCGATATATGGTATATAATACAAACCGCGCGTGGGTCAATGCAATGGTCATATGTTACATAATGAATCCACGGGTTGGGGCTAGGCCCCGACCCGACCCCCCTCCGTTTGGAACTTTAAACAAACATAAATACATTTGCCACCACATAGTTAACAAGAACCATGCGGCGACACATTGGTTAGCGGAGGTTTGTTATATCTTTTCATTGTGGGGGAGGTCCGGGGGTCGAACCCCGCGGACTCCCCATAACATTTTACATATAACCAAAAAACCAAATAATGAGTGACACATGGCGCCCACCGATTGGGCCACGTGTCCTCATACCATTTGCCCATAAACGAACACGTGTTAGCTCCTGACTCGCCATCTATCAACCAACCGACATCTTCCATGTCACCCCTGTACGTTCGTATGGTCCTGCCACGTCAGACCGTACGGACTGTACGGACTGGTACAGTCAGCATCAAATGTTTTTGCATGTTTGGCTTGACGAACAGATCGCGATATCTTCTCCATACGGAGTCCATTTGACAAAGTAAATATACCGCCGGAATCAGGAAGACGAGACAGACGCAATGGCACTGTTTTCGTTGCATTATGAGCACTTTGAAATTTGAGCAAAATTTGATCCCCTGATCACATGATAATTAAGTTAGACATGGCAAATTCCTTTGATCATGTGAGGCACTCCTATCTATTCAAGGTTATGGAAAGGTTTGGATTTAGCTCTTCATTCATTCAATGGATATCTCCTTTCATCAAGACTCCATGGATATCCCCTCTTGTTAATGGAAAACCCATAGCATTTTTTCAAGGCAATAGAGGATTGAGGTAAGGTTGCGCTTAATCCCCTCTCTTATATATCATTATAATGGATCCTCTTAGAAAAAAACTTGAAGCAAAGAGGGTTATCGGGAATCTTCCAGGGATCAAGATTGTTTTAGGTAAAAAAATTCTTAACCACTCTCAATTCACGAATGACAAACTCTTTCTTGATGAAGCTTCTATTATCATCACTTCTAGGTTCAATCAAATATTGGAATCCTTTCTTGATGCCTCTAGAGGAGTGTTCAATCTTCAAAAATGCCAAATATTTGGTTGAAACGCTAACTCTCGGGTACTACATTTCATTTCTAGAATTCTTCAATTTATTTTAATAGAAAATTGGTCCTCTTCCATGTATCTTGGGATCCCTATAACTCTTAAAATCCCCTCTTCTCAATCATGGTCAAGTATAATGGACAAAATTAAGAAAAAAATTGGACAATGGGGATCACTGTGGCTCAACCCAATGGGGAGAGTGGTATTAATTAAACCAGTGTTATACACTCTACCTATTTATCAATGATTAGTGATTTTTGTACTCGTTGGCATAATGAACCAGATTGGCCTCAACATTATAATTTTCTTTTGGCAAGGGGGTGAATCCAATACCAAAAAATATCATATAATTAATTGGAACACTGTTAGAATTCCAAAAGATAGGGGCAGCTTGGGAATAAAATATTTTGCTATGATGAACTTGGAAATGGGAGCCAAATAACTTTGGCGAATTATTTCAAGCAGATTGGAATGGCAGGAGAAGATATTGTGGAAGAAATATTTCAGGGGACTGAGAGTCAGATGTATAGAAAATCTATTAAAGGTTCAAAAAGTTTCACACATATTGTAGTTGCTTAAAGTGGCAATTCCAGTAATAAGAGAAAAATTTACATGGATTCCAAGCAATAGGAAAGAAGTGAGGATCTGTAGTGACAACATTCTTGGGAAGGAAACACTCACTAGAAGAATGAATTAGCTTCCCTTAAAGTCTAGATGGATAGAAGCAATATCCAAACTGTGTTCGATATTTCAGGATGGGATGAAAATTCTGGGAGCTGGCTTAGATGGAATTTTGGATCTCCTCCCGAGTTGTTGAGGTCGTTGGTATCTATTTTTTCTCAAGAATTTATAGGATGTGATCCTTGGAATAGGAGAACAAAATATAGTTGGGGGTGGGGTGAATCCTCCTACATAGTTAAAAAAGGGTATCCTTTGTGTTAGATACATAATCATGGGGATTACAGTATAATGTAAATATTGTTGTAAATATCAATTTAGGATAAATACAAAGAGTCACAGGTGAATGTCAAGAGTCATCAGACCTATTGGAATATAAAACCAGGAATCATGTCACAATATGTATTTATGTATGACTTACATTAATAAAATTTAATCCATGGGATTATTCAATCCTCTACATGTCAGTGGTATCAGAGTGATTGGCATTTTTTCATAACTCCTTGATCTTGCTTGTTGGTTGCATTTTCCTTCTCCCAACGCCAACTTCGAAGGGAAGGTTTTGACCCCAATTCTCATGATTTACCGTCATCGTTTTCAACGAGCGGAACTCTTCCCTCTTTGAACAAACCCTTGGGTATGAGAAACCTGCATTTATCATAGTAAATGGTCGAGTATGTGCCAGACCACCACCATACTTAAACGAAGAAGAGCTTTAGGACATTGTCGTAGGTTACAAACGAAGCCTCTGAGCCACATCTCAGACATTGGCCCATGCAGGACTGTAGCGCTTGACGAACTTCTTGGTTCACATCGCCCACAATTCACAACCGCGAGCTTGACGGACTTCCTGCTTCATGCCCATGAAATTCCTACCAGGAACGTGGGGTCTCCAACATCCAAACCCACCTCCAGGTATCATTTTGTGTAGGAAGGAAATTAGCTTGATTTCCAAAGCGCTCCAGACACTGGGGAGTGTGTAGGTCAACTCCTCTTTTCCTTCTATACCAATTATTTCATCTCATGTATTAGAATCCGATGTGCAAAGGCTTGCATAAGGGTTACGTTGAATATTATGCTCAATTGGTTCCTCAATATCCCTGTCATACTCTCTTTGTGTTGAATTGATTTCTAGCAAAAAGAAAGATGCATTCTTTTGTTTCAATTGTGGGTGTGGTGCTTAGTGGCAAAGAGAATTATCTGGAATGGTCAAGGAAGATTAAACATACCCTGATCTTCAATGATATTTGGGATGGAATTTGTGATGGAGATACTACAACAACCAAACCTACAATAGATAAATAACTTTCCATATGGACAAATAAAGATAAGAAAGCATATGTCTTGATCATTGTTTCCGTAAATGAAGAGGTGAGTCATCACATTAAATTTATCAAAAATTCTTGGGGTGCTTTGAAGAAGTTCAAGGATTTGTATGATTCACATTTAGAGTTGGAGCTAATTCAATTGTAATTGAAGGATAATGATCCCATGGCTTTAACATCTGAAATCAAATCCACCATGCATGACATAGATGATGTCGGTATGAAGATAGACATTTCTCTCATGGACTTCATCAAGGCCCTCTACCCCACATATTCTTACTATCTTGAATCACTTCAAGCTAGTAACCAACTGAAGTCCCTTGATTTTGACTCTTTGGTGGAGAAAATTGCAGAACGTGAGAAATATTTCTAGAAGAAGACAACTTATCCCACTGGAGAGACTGTGTTCCTTTCTCAACAAGGGAAGAATCAATCACATGATTCTTCTAAAGGAGAAGACAGTAAAAGAGGATGTGGAAATAATACTTTTAGAGGTAGGGGGTAGGCACAATCAAGGTGAGAGATATGATCTTCATTATGTTGATTGTGGCAAGAATGGATATGAATCAAAGACATGTAGGATCCCATGGGAGAAGATCAAAGAAATGTAGGAACAAAAGGAAGACAAAGGTAAAGTTCATGAATCCACTCATTTTGTTGTTCCTGACTGTAATATCGACATAAATGAAGATTTATTCAAAACTTCATTTGATTCTTAGAGAGATGCACGGTTGCTTGACATTGGTGCTTCTTGCCATGTGGCATTGTGAAAATATTTCTTTGAAGAACTAAATGAAAATGTAGATGGTGAAATATACTTTGCAGATAGATCTAGTTTCAAACCTACAAAAACTGGCACCAATGGGCTCAAATTGCCTAGATTCCCAAACTTTCTTTTGCATGATGTTCTCTATCTTTTTGATTTGTGGAGGAACTTGTTGTCTCTTGTGAACATTCGACAACAAGGCCATTATATTCACATGTATGATGGACAAGTTGAAATAAGGAGGTTTTTCAAAAACATGGTTGTCATGACAGGATGGGAGGATGATAGATTATTGAAGTTGAAAGGGACATATGCATGGGCACAAAATTCTGCATATCTTTCTCACCGGGATGAAGGTACATTGTATTCTAGTATATTGTGGCATGTTATATTTGGGCACATCAATTATGATAGTTTTCATATGTTGAAAAAAAATGGTGTTTCCAGTTTTCCTACCATTCCAAGGAATTTAGAGCAATGTGATCTTGGTAAACACAACAAGCAACCTTTCCATGGTTCCACTTCAAGAGCATGTAGAAAGCTAGAGTTGATACACTCTAATTTGTATGGCCCCGTTCTCTTTCCATATACTTTTGGCAATAAATATATCATGATTTTTATTGATGACTACACCAAGATGTGTTGGGTTTATTTGTTGAAACAAAAATCTCAAGCATTTGAAACATTTAAAAAATTTCATTTATGGATTGAAAATGAAACACAATCTCGTATTGGCATTCTTCGCACTAATAATGGAGGGTAAATATACTTCTAATGACTTTGAAAATATTTGTCAACATGGGATCAAACATCAAACCAATGTTCCATACAATCCTCAACAAAATGGCATAATAGAAATAATGAATAGGACACTCTTGAATATGGTATGCTCAATGCTATTTTTCAAGTATATGAAGTTGATGTTTTGGGTTTATGTGGTTCTATGTGTAGTGTATGCAAAATACACGAGTCCATCTCATTCTCTTTGGAACAAGACTCCTTGTGAAATGTGGTATGGTCGCATTCCTTCAGTGAGGCATCTCAAGGTTTTTGGTTCCACCTAGCATGCCTTGATTCCTAAAGAGAAAAGAATAAAACTTGGTGCAAGGAGTCGAAAGTGTATCTTCTTGAGGTACTCAAATACCACCAAGTAATATCATCTTTATGATGAGGTAAACAATAAGTTCATCCTTTCCATAGATGTATTTTTTCTTGAATCCACCAAGAACAACAAAGTTGTTGAGCGGTAGCTTCATCATCTCGATAGATTCACCCATGTAAAGACATATCATGAGTTTGATGATGAGATTCCACATCTTGAAGGGGGATCCCTATCTCGTATCAATCTCTAAAATATCCATTTGAAGTACCATCTCCCCCTTGTGTAGAATATCTAGCCACTTCATTAGAACAAGAAGTTCAATTGGATGACGTGATTGAGAGGATTGAAAGGTTGAACCTTAACGAGAATGCAACACCATCTCAATCAGTGGAGAAACCTGGACCATCATATAAATGTTCAAAGTGGCTCATAAATACACTTGAAATTGTTCATCCTAACAAGGTTGGAAAGACACGAACCAGAAGCTCAACAAGACAAGATGATGGAGGCAATGTAGATAATTTATATTTAGGTGATATAGATGATATGGATGTTTCATAGGATTGCGAAATGAATTTATCTACTAACATTGAACCAACTTCCTTTGAAGAAGTTGCTTCTCACGATGAGGGAAAGAAGCCACGCGGAAGGAGTATGATGCTCTCATCAAGAATGGGACATGGAAGTTGGTAGATCCTCCATTTGGAACCAAACCAATTAGCTGCATGTGGGTTTACAAGAACAATACAAATCAGATGGCTCACATAACAAGCATAACGTTAGGCTTGTGGAAAAAGGATATGCACAAAAATAAGGCATAGACGTTGAGGAGACTTCTTCCCCCACAGAAAAATGGGCTACCATTCATGTAATGTTGGCTTTGGCAATGGAGAATAGGTGGATGATTCATCACATGGATGTGAACACAACCTTCTTGAATGGAGACTTGAAAGAGAATGTTTACATGTCTCAACCAGAAGGATTGGTTATGAGGGGTTAAGAACATGAGGTATGCAAGATCATCAAGTATCTGTATGGCCTAAAGCAAGCACCTCACGCATGGTATGAAAAGATAACCGAGCATCTTTTGAAGATAAATTTCAAGCATCTTAATCTTGATGATGCAACTATATTTGTCAAGAAAGTTGCCAACACTTTTGTATATATTGTGGTGTATGTAGGTGATATTTTGATAATAGAGAACAATGAAGCATATATTGAATCCATAAATAAATAATTGAAGAAGGGTTTTGAGATGATGGACACGAGACATCTTCAATACTACTTGGGTATCGAAGTAACTCAGAATCCAAAATATGTATTCATCTCCCAAAAGAAGTACATTGGAGAATTGTTGAACAAATTTGACATGGTTGATTGTAATCCTCTCTCTACTCCAATGGAGCGAAATTCGAAGCTAACATCAAAAGAAGGGAATGAATTTGAAGATACAACTAAATATAGACAACTTATGGGGAGTCTTATCTACCTTAATACTACTGGACCAAATATTTCATTTATAGTTGGGATCCTTTCTAGGTTCATGAAAAAACCTTGTGAAGGAAATTGGTGTGCTACAAAGAGAGTTCTAAGGTACTTGAAGGGAACTCAAGACTTTGGGCTCAAATACTCTGAGGACTTTAGGCTCAAATACTCTAAGGTGGATGAATTCAAACGAGTTGGACATGTAGATTTGGACTTTGATGGGGATAAGGAGAATGGAATATCTACTTCAGGTTAACACATGAGTCTTGGATCAATAGCTACATCTTGGAGATCACACAAATAGTTTGTTCTAGCAAATTCCACTACAGAGCGAGAGTATGTGGCTGCGACATAAGCTACAAAGGAGATTGTGTGGCTCATGAAGATACTAGAAGATTTACTGGAGAAATAGGTGAATGCTACTCCACTCTTAATTGACAACACTTATACAATTAAATTGGTCAATAATCCTAGATTCCATGAACGAACCAAGCACATCGACACGAAGTACCATTTGAGTTGACATCATGTAGAGGCCAAGACCATTTAGTTGATGTTATCGCACAAGTTGTAGGCTGGGAAAATCCCGACCAACCACCAAATGGCGACAAATAAGAGGTCACCTACCCACTGTCACCTTAGGCAGGTATCCTTGTCACTTTAGAGGTGAGGTAGTCACCTCAAGAGGGGAATCTCGGTGACCCTAGGGGGAATGAGATGAAAAAAGGATGAACATGGAGATGGAGTCCCTAAAGGTCAATTCTAAATGGTATGAAGGTCTTGGAAAGGAGTCTTGGGAAGGTCCAAGGGCTGCAATATAATCAAATGATGAAGTACCTTCCCGAGACACAAGAAAAACAAGTCTATATTGCAATATAATCAATTGGAAAAACAAGTTAAGTTTGTTGTCCCAAATAGCAGCTGTTAGTAACAATGTATATCAGCAATAAAATGGCATAATAAGCTGCAAGATAAATGCTAGAAATCAAGTGGAAGATACAAGAGAAAGACTAGTTAAACACTGGTAAAACTCAAGATTTAAGACCAAGATACTACCATGAAAAGACAAGGTTGTTGTCAACACTTTCTACAACAAATTATATCATCCTTATGGCTGTAACAATCAATTTGTTACAACAAGAAAATCATCCACTAAAACTCCAAACTTTTCCAAAAGTGCGCTAGAGAAAGTAAGGCAAGTGTGCAAACTTTGGGCAATTTCCAGTGGTTGATAAGAGAGTTATTAAGCAATTGAGTTAGGGTTTTCTGCAGCCCTAATGGCTGAAGATGTAAATTTATAACATCAGAAACAACTATCCCTTTGATGGGGATGCCCTAGTGGCAATGAAGTGCTCAAGGCACAAGGAACACAATCCAAGTTGCAAAAAGTAAATATGACAAGAAATTATGTTTCCCAATGCAATATTTTGTTTCTCCAATGCAAGACCAATGCCTTTAGTTAAGGGCTAATGAGGTCAAGAAGAAAGAGCTAGGATTACTAAACCCTTGGGGGTGTAAATCCTCTTACTTCCCAAGGTAAGTAACCTGGCTAAAGTTTGAAGATGAGGGGTGTAAATTCTCTTACTTCCTCGACATAACCCTTGCAAAATAACTTGATAAAATGGTGGAAACTAGGATAGGAGTGTATATCCTTATACTCCCTATCGAGCCTTCGAACAAATAAACTCAAGTTGAATTACAAATGATAATAACAAAGTAAAGAAACCATACCATTCAATAAAACATCTTAAGATGCCAAAGTAAACCTCCACAATAGCAAGAAAATGACCTCCTAAGGATAGTGCACCATCATCATCATTAAACCATAACAAAAAAAGCATTATTCCATAGCACCAAAGGCAAAATACTCCAATTGTAGCGAAAATTTCAGACCAAGTACTTCTCGCAAGAGAGACAATTATGTTAAAATGAGATCTTATGATCTCTTATTTATACAAAATGTCACTAAGGTAGTTTGTCCACATAATTAAGGTAACCCACAAGACTAGGGGTCAACAACACTGATCTTGCCCCTTTTACAAAGTAATATTAAAAAATTCACTTTAATTTCACTTTTGCACAAAGAAAAAGCCCTAGTTATATGGATGTCACCCCTTTAGGGGACGTTTTGGCACTAGGAAAAGGTCGTTGGTGATGGAGGGGTGTAGAAAGGCTTCCCAAAGCCACATGTCGAGTATACCAACAACTTCCTTCATGATCAAGGCTCAAGCCCCTCAAAACATCCTTGTGCCAATGCATCTCAACCTGACCACCAAACCCTAACCCCCCTAGGCGACGTAATGCCTCAAAAGGTGACATTTTGCCTCTCTTAGGAAAAAGATTTGGCATGTGGGGGCTAGGTTATGTCGTCTAAGTTATCTTCTAAGCCTTCAAAGTTTGATCTCTCTCATCTAGCATGCGGGCCCTTGGCATCCACCTGTGGGCTTCAAGCCCCATACAAGCCCAAGATAGGCTTGTTCTTCCAAAACTATCCACCAACTAGGTCCTGCAAAGACAAGTAAGCATACCCTCCAAGGATCTGAAGTCATAACATCATGATAAGTGAATCCAATCAATAAATGATCCACCTAAGCATGTGCATCAAAGATCACTATGTCAAACAGTTAAGTGCTCAAGACATTATGCGACTTGACGAGCTTGAATATGGGAGGGTTGATGAGGTGTCCTATTGGGTAGATCTTACCCTAGGTCAAGGAGAGTTTCCAAGAGATCCCTCTCTTAGCCATGTAAAGTGGGTGAGTGGTTAGGGTCAAGACTCAATGGGCATAGGGCTCATGACATACAAGAGGTTGTGGTGTCTCATTCATGGGTGCCTTTGTAGAGGGAGTGTGATACCTTTGTTTACAATGCACTTTTTCCAAGCCCATTATTTTTCCAGTCTTTCTTTCATAATTTTAAGGAAAAGTTGAAGGCCACTGCCCTGGCGTGGTGTCCAGATAATGGCAATATCACCCACAAATACCTAGTGGAAATGAGGAGGTTTGATCGTGATGAGACCCCCTTTCTCTCAGACATGCAAATACGAGTCATTACCCTAGCTTGGTGACCATATGATGGTAATTTCATACCATTATATATTCATGGACATGATAGGCTGGCTCGTGATGAGAGCTCCTATCCTTCAACAAACCTTTTAAGCATTCTTAATCATATTTCTTATGGGTCCCCCTTTTCTCAAAGATAAGTGTTTCATTGCTTTCTTGGGTGATTGTTGGGATAAGCATCTAGAAGGTTCATACATAGGATTTTATGTTTTACACAACATCAATCCCTCTAGGCCTTCAACCCTTTCTTTCCATAAAATGAGGGACAACCCCTTCTTGGGTCAATACACCCTAAAATCCCAAGAGATAAGGAAACATAGGGAAATAGTGATGGAAAGTGGTAAGTATGGTCGAGAATGGTATGATGGAACTTCAAGGGAGTTACTAGTAGCAAACCCATCCCCAAGGAAGTCCACTTACTAGGGCACAATGTCAACCACCAAGGTGAAGTAGGGAAAAAGCAATAATGTCCAAGCATATATCATGAAATCTAAAGCAATCTAAGATACAACATACTTAAAGGCCTCAAATATTGAAATGATGCTCACCATAATACTGACTTGTACCTCATGGAGCAAGGGCCACTGCCTTCCAGAAGCCAGCTGGTGTGGTGGATGCCATCTGAAAATATGCAACCTATGTGGTGGTGAGAAGGGTCTCCATTTGTGCAAAATGATATTGTTGGTCATGTAGTCTCTCGACACTCCATATCTGCAACCTGAGGGTCTCGAGACATGATCTCCTTAGTTATCCACAAAATGGGGATAACATTTGGATCCTACTTGGGGACATGTGCTCGTTGTAGAGTGCATGAGAACTGCAACATCTCATGGTAGACCCGTGCCTGTAAAAAAATCTGACAAAGGGATCAAAGCATCTAGGGTGGTGCTATCACCCTTCATCCACATATATATAGAAATGAAAAAAGAAAACTAATCTAGAAAATAAAATTTTGACATTTTTTCAAAACTTTATAAGCTAATCTTGAAATCAATATGCAAGTAGAGCAAAATGACAATGAAATGCATCTAAACTAGTATGAGCAATCAAGATGCAAATGCAGGGGAAAACAAGATAACTTACCTACTTACCTGGGGCATGGGCCCTGAAGAAGTCATGTTACCTGGACGTAGGGATGGAGAAGAGATCCATCCACTAGTAATGGCATCTTCCTCCCATTTAATGCTATCAGATAATACTTTTCTTTATCAAACTTATTCTTGATGATGTAAGGGCCAAACCATGAGTTGTTATCTTTTTGGTCATATATGGGCTTGCCCTTTCTTTTGTCCCACATGAGTGCAATACTTCCTTCACTAAAATTGATGCAAGGTGTATTCTCAACGTATGGAGGCTATGTGTGGACTATCTCTTTGATGATTTACTTATGTTTCTGATCTTATTTCTTCAAAATCTGGATAGACCTTGGCTCCTTCCCATGGTATTTTGCAAGTTTCTTTTTATTTTTCCATGGAAGAAATATCTCTATGGAATCTTCATGTATGAAGGGTAGCTCAGATGGATCATATTCAATAACCCATGCAGGCACATCATGGTAGTGTTCACTGACATAATTAGGGCCCCTCAGATCCATCACATGTTTATCATTCTTTTCCCTATTGTGTAAGATTTCACGTGTGATCGCCCATGGGAATGTACGCATGTGTAAGGCTCATGCTAAGAAAACCCCCAAGGGTAGAGGACCAGATCCTCGACAAGAGCATCACGTAAGCATCTGGAACATCAATCACTAATATGTCCATGAGGAGGTTGATATGTGGAAAATCAATCAGAAATACCCCAACATTTTTACACACTGGAAAGACCTCGACCCTTCGTGAATCAATATCACATACATTTCCATAAGGTCAGGTTGTCTTCAAACCAAGTTGTTCCATCACCTTTAATGACATGACATTTGATGAGGCACCTGAATAAAGAATGCAGTTGTTCAAGCATAGGTCATTCATGCCTAATGAAATATAGAAAGGAGGGTTCTTGTCCCTTGGTCGATCGAGATACATAGTGTTCAAGATGATGGGAGGATCTTCCTTCTCGATTGGAACCTGTAAGAATTTCAAAACTTCCCTTTTACAGAAGGGATCTTACACATCTCTGTCACTGGGACATATTAGAATGTAATGGATGTGATCATTTTACCATCGACAATATCAGTATTGTCACCCAACCACAGGCCGAAGCCACCCTCCAAGCACCTTAACCTTGATAGAGAATTACTCTAGAAGGAAACCCTAGGCTAGATAGCCAAACAAAGGGTAGCACATCTTTCCCCAAGGATAGCACACCAAACAAGAGCTAATCAGATAGTCCAAACCATAATCAAGAGATAGTCCAAGCCAAAACTGAAATTTGCTAGCTGCAGTAGCTGCAACGACAACTCTCCTACAAACTTGCGCACAAACTGGGCAACTGCAGTGCGCACAAGTGTTGCTCTGCAATTCTGAGAAAGCCTGCCAGAATGAAGACTGGACTCCTGTATTTATACCAATTTTGTCTAAGTGTCTGGGTCGACTTCTCATTTTGGGTGCCTATTTACTTAGTATATAATATTTCTTCTGGCTAACTTCTTCTCTTGGAGGCTAATAACCGAATACAAATTATCCTCTTGAGTCGACTTGTCTTCTAGGGTTATTAGCCAAATCAGTAGGGTTTCTTTTTGCTTCCTAGAATATTCTATTCTCGTTAGGTTTACACATGGAGGTAAATACCTCCCGCAGCTACCATAATATCAACACCGCCTCCAAGCTAGGGAGGTATTACAGGTAATGGTTTTGAGCACAAACATACCATTCACCAGGTGGCATCAACATAGTTGTATAGACTATCTCATGACTAGATCACGAGCACCATCATCACCATCAGTGTCATCAACTGCATCATCTCTCGAAACCATACTCCATCTAAGTAATTAGACATGATGCTGGATAAGTCACTCACACCATAGAGTGACACAAGGGCCATTCTTCTAAGCTGGACATATGTCCTAGAAGAATAGATGTCCTGAACCATTTTTTATCTGGGAAATCTCTGTCCATTGATCATCCATCTAGTTGATAATCATTTTCAACACTGTTGATAGTCCTTGGAACAATATCATTCAATAGAACACAACTGTGTCTATCCATAGTAGTACACAATTACAATCCAATGGTACACTACCACACCAAGTAGCACATAGGTACTTGATCAGTGACGTATAGTCACAAATAGTAGAACACATCCACCACAGTAGTATACATCCAGCACATTAGTATACATCCACTGTCTAGAGACATACAGTCTTCATAACAATCATCTGATATCAACCTGCACAAAAAAAATGTTATGATATAAACTAAATCATTTGGGCCATTCTTCCACTCACATCTGTGAGATCTTGGAAGAGCATGCAAGATACCAGATATATAAAATATACAGAACATAAATAAAAATGCTAGAAATGGTAGAATAACAGTAAAATATCCAGCATAATCTTCACAATACACAAAAAAGATATAACAATAGCAATAGAAATAACACTTTGATTCAGAAAGCAATGTTCATAGGCCTCTTCGAGGGGGCAACATCCAATCGAGTAGCGCTCTGTTACAATAATCTCCAAGCTAGGGTTCTCATACCCTCAACCTTTATTTATACTAAATATGTCTATTAAGAGAAGCATCTAGAGGAAGATCCTTCTAGAAGCGGAAGCTTCTATTAGGTCTTCTTACATTCGCCTTATTATATTTTATTGAAAGGCCTTATTAATATTGACCTTTATTACATCTGAATACATTGATCTACCTATGTGCGGGTTAGGACCTTAACATGTCCGCCCCCTTAAAAATAGCCTTTTCCTCAAGGCTTGAGATGTGGAAACTGCTACAGAATGGTAGTTGGTTCCCAAGTGGCATCTGTTGGAGTGATATCTTTCCACTGTACTAGCACTTCCTTGATGGTTCTCTGATGCAGGCGACGCTCACGCTGGTCCAAAACTGCTTCTGGCTGTAGCTAAATGGATCCTTCTTTAGCTGACTCTGGAAGGTTGGTTTGAATTTGGCACCTGGTTCCAATCACCTTTTTCAAGCATGAAACATGAAAAACAGGATGTAGCTTCGACTTACTGGGCAGAGCTAACTGATATGCGACTTGTCCCACACGCTTGAGAACTGTGTAAGGGCCATAAAATTTGTTAATTTTTCAAAATCCCACCCAGTTTCAGTCTCACTGAATTTTCTACCAAATTTAAATGCCAAACTCAGTTTCAACACTATTTCAGCATATGCTATAGCGGTGTTTCAGCATCTGCTCACAGTGGTGTTTCAGCATCAGCATATGCTACAACCTGGTGTTTCAGCATCAGCATATGCTACAGCCTGGTGTTTCAGCATATACTCAGCACTGTGTTTCAGCATATACTACAGCGGTGTTTCAACATAAGCTACAACGGTGTTTCAGCATAAGCTACAACGGTGTTTCAGCATCTAAAAAATTAACAGAAAATAAATTTCTGAACATAAAATAAATTTCAGAATTGAAACATGAGGATTATGAACATCGTTTTCAACGCAGAAATTAAATATCAGCAATATGCAAAACTCAAAAAATATTAGACACAAATATTTTCGGTCTAACTTCGAACCTGGAAACACCCACAAGGGGAAAACCAGTTAGAGAGGGATTTGTATTATTTATGAGATTTTGAGAAATTCTTTTACAACATTTTCATCTTCAGATATTTACACAAACTTATCTGGACATTCCTGTAGCTTTGCTCCTCAATTTCTAAACCAGAAATTCGTACAAGAGTACGACAATTAATGTTGTACGGACTGTCACGAAATTTGTGCCAAAACTCTGCTAAGATTCAATTTCTGTGCCACTCAATGCTATTCGGCAACCTTGGAATGCATGCCAGTGCTCCCAGAAATTGCTGCTGCTGTCTCTTTTCTTCAGCTCGACCTCTCCCTTGTTCTCTCTTGTTTTCTCAACAAGAATTCTTCAGCTCCTCTCTTGTTTTCTCAACAAGACTACTGTTTCTTCCTCTTGCTCTTGGCATCTCACCAAAAATCCTCTTGGCCTCTCACCAAGATTTCTTCCACTTCTTCCACTTTTTCCACTTCAAGAATGGGTGCGCCCATTTGCCTTAATCAACCTCATGAGGGAAGGTGAGGAGTTTTCTAATCTAACAGCTGAGTTTAGATTAGATGGGTGGCTGAGATTTGGTGTCTCTTCACTCACCCTCACTTCAATCATA
>SNQJ01S0219776.1:0-15271 GCA_010110895.2 Picea sitchensis
TGTCTATTCCAAGAGGTTTCATCTCATTATGCTTCAAAAATTCCTGATCTGGGCGAAATTTCGAAAATTCTGGTTAAAATAGGCTTTCGGTGGTTGACTGGAAAGATTCTGTGTGAATTTACCACCGAAAGCGCAGCTTTCGGTGGTTAATGAACAGTCGTCCTGTTCGCCTAAACCATCGAAAGTCAGAATTTCCAGCAAAAATTGCCTTTGGTAAAAATCAATTTTCTCAGCCGTGGAATGTCTATTTTACACATTCAAATAGTCGATTTTTAACTACAGATCATAAGCTTTACAATGATGCAATCAGATTTGGATTTGGAGCTAGGGAAGCTGGAAAAAATTTTCCTACAAAATTAGGCATCT
The DNA here is from genome assembly GCA_010110895.2 of Picea sitchensis. Lineage (NCBI taxonomy): Eukaryota > Viridiplantae > Streptophyta > Pinopsida > Pinales > Pinaceae > Picea > Picea sitchensis. The sequence continues at coordinate 367 of SNQJ01S0219776.1, forward strand.
TTCCTTCAAAAATGCCGGTGCGTTTTTGAGAGTTAACACTTGGTACATGGTTGGATGCACTTGTTTATGGTACAATTTGATTACAGGTTGTTGCATGGTTGATGCACTTGTTTATGGTACATGTTGATTATAGGTTGAGGTACAGGTTGATGCATGGTTGATGCATGGTTCAGATTTATTGGTACAGGTTTACAACAGTATATCTCACAGTGATAGTGTGATAGTGGTTCCATCATTCTACTTCTACTTCAGGGTGGTAGGATGGGGCAAGGACGGGTGGTTGTAGCCACCTTTCGGTTGTAGCTAGGTTAGCAGATATCCAGTTTGTGATCGGATCTAGAACTCCTGTGTTTTGGACATCGACATTGATAAATAAGGTCAAGAGATTTGATAACGTTGTACCATGAGCAGTAGATCACTGGTTCAATAGCACCATTGGAGGGTACATCACCGAGTTTGTTGTTGATAGAGTAGAGTCATACAACTATGTTGAGAGATATTTCTTAAGGGACCCAGAGGAAATGTTTTACATTTTCTGAAGTTGAAAATCAATATCCTATTGCAAGAGAAGAACATCTTGAAGATACAGTAGATTGGTTAGATCTGAATAAGCTAATGTTCAAAAATTCGGACAACGACAACGACACAGAGCCTGGACATACGTGCAGTGGAAGAGATTTCAAAGAAGTTCATGTTGTGAACCTATTTAAGAAGAAATACGGGAATGAGGGTTTCTATAGTGGAGAAGAGGCATACCTAACGGACAAAGAGAATTCAAAACCCGCTAGGGTAGAGGAAGGAAAAGTTGAAGAACCTCGCTGGGACGAGCCAGAAACTGCATAGACTGCTTAAGTAAGCACTATTATCAATCCTGTTGTCTCAAAAAAACTAAGCAATCAGAATATTCAGTGTCACCAGAGTCCTCAGAGTACTATTACTAGCAATTCAACATATACTAAGATAGGAAACCTAGGAAACCTAGGAAGATCTATGGCAGATGAGATGAGACTCCATATCTTTAGGGGATATGGGTCTGAAGACCCTGATCAACATTGGTTCCTATTCGAAGCGGTATGGAATATTAAAAATGTCACCAATGAAGATGTTAGAAGAACCCAGTTCAATACTACCCTAAGGGATTTTGCACTGAGCTGGTACATGAAGCTTGTTCAAGGACTTGCACAACCTAAGTCGTTGAATCAGATCAAGAATGCATTGATTTCAGAATTCAAGAAACCCAAATCAGAATCACAATGTATTACAGAGCTGAAAGAGATCAAGAAGAAGGTAGCCGAACCCATTTGGGAATTCGATCAGAGATTTAATACCTTTACAGGTCGATTGACTTTTCAGATCCGACATGAGCATAACAAGGAATGGTTCATTGCTACCCTTTTACCACACATCAGAGTTCCTCTGATGCAATAGAAGATCGCTTCGCAGGCTGAGGCACTGGAGATCGCCATGAAGCTATAATCAGTCCCTATGGGATAATCCAGCTTAGTTATGAGTCAGATCTTGAGTCAGCTAACTAGTTTGTCTCTGCAGGTCAAAGATATTAATAAAGACAAGGGAAAAGATAAACGAGAAGACATTTTTTGTGTCAAATGCAGATCAGAAGGCCATGAAAAAGAACACTGTCCCTTATTTCATGAATACTTGGCCTCTGGAGCTTCGAGCCCTTTGAAGCAAGTCACCTTACCTTGGTGTGAGGTATGGTGAAATAGACATCGCCCTGGTGAGTTCTATTACATGAAAAAATATGTTCATACACCCACAAATTTGTTACAGGAGAGGACAAACCGATCCAAGGAAAGACTACAGAAGACTTAAAAATTAGGAAATCTACAGAGAAGACCCAAACTTTTGATGCAAAGAAAGAAAGACATATATTTGAGGAGGCAAGAATAGAGTTCAAAGAATACCAAGGCTCTTCATCAAATACACGACCAAAATTAAGAGAATATGGGATGCCTCTGGCATTTGATCAGTCTACTTCGCCAAAAGAAGGAAAAGAGGTAAGCAAGCTCATGGAATTTCTATATATTTGTATTAAGTTGATTCAGGATGAGGGCGTTGTACAAGAACTACAAAATCTAATTATACACTATGATCTAGGAAAGATATAACCCTTATTAAATAGGGCATTACACCAAATTGCTAAAAATAGAAGGACAAATAAGCACCTACACTTGAATGCTCAAATAGGAGAATATGATATAGACTATGCAGTCCTCGACTTAGGGTCGGAGGACAATTTCATGACAAAGCAAACTTGGGCACTGATGGGAAAACCGAGATTGATCTATTCCCCTATTAGGCTTAAGATATCTAATCAACAAGTTGTCGTCCCCTTTGGATGATTGGAACATGTCCTTGTGGACATCAACGGAGTAAGAACGTTTGCTTATTTTGAGGTAATTGAGATAGTTGATGATAGTTTTCCTTACCCTACGTTGTTAGGAATTGATTGGGCTTTCAATAATTCCACTGTAGTTAATTTAAAGAAAATACGTATGAATTTTGAAAGAGATGGCCTTAGGGTAATTGCGCCTTTATATCTAGATGAATTTCAGTGATAAACAGATCCCATCAGAGAGGAACACCACACATATGAACTAGAAAACATATAAAAATTAACAGCCAAACAACAGGCTTACATTAATCCTATGGCCCATGGAAACCTAAGCTAGCGAAGTGACAACGCATGCTCATCAGACTTAGAAGAATCACTGGAGAACTGGTAGAATAAAATGCATGAAGTATCTACCAGAAGATGTGCTAGATTAACCAGAGAAGTTCGTTGGATCGACACAACAGTAAGTAATTTACCCACCTTTGATTTTCTGAATCCTTTAGAAAAATTCTTGTCAGACTTTGAAGAAAGTGTACCAATGCAATAAAGACTGTTGGCAATGGATGAGGCCCTGAAATCCACACCAGCAAGATGGTGGGGGAGACACAAAACCAACATTACAAAATGGGTACAATGTCATACCTTGATGAGAACACGGTTCTCAGGACAAGTAGAAGGTTGCAAAGTTCGATACACAGGTCAAAGTTGCCCAAAGGACCATGTGTGAAGTTGTGAAGAAGCCCGGAGAAACATTCCTCAAGACCAGTGGGTGCACAAATTCATTAACACACTGGACACGACACCTATCAACTGGTACCTCCAAGCAGAGTTGCACCTCATCACTACAGATTGGAAAGGTATGACTCATAATTTTTTAACAACCTTATTATTTGAAAGTCAATATCCTTCAGTAGATCAAGCATTTCAGATTGTAAGACTTAAAGTATTCGAGGAGGCATCTAACCTCCCTTTGGAGCAAGAAGAGGATGAATGGATTGCGCCTCTCCAGAAACTGCAAGGTTGTTACAACATCAACATTGATGAATAATATTATACAAGAAAGGTGAACATCATAGAAAGAGAAGGCCAAAGAGATGTGGAAGGACAAGGAGTTGAGTTACCATTCATTATATAACCAATAAATATTAGGAAAGTAAATATTGGAACAGAGTAGGCACCAAAGTTTGCAAATGTTGGAGATTATTGGGATGTTGCCACTATTGACAAGATTACAGAATTATTGCATGAATATCAGGACTTGTTTCCATCAAAGTTCAATAATATGAAGGGCATTAAAGAGCCTATGGGAGAGATGTGGATCCCTTTGAAACCAGATGCAAGACTAGTCAAACAGAGACCCTACAGATTGAACCCCAAATATAAGGAGAAAGTGAAGATTGAGCTCGACAGAATGTTGGAAGCTGGGATTATAGAATCTGTGGAAGAGTCAGAGTGGATTATCCCTATGGTGGTGCAAGACAAGAAGACAAGAGAGATTAGGATCTATGTATATATCAGGAACTTGAATGATGCATGTTTACATGACCCCTTCCCTATGTCATTCACTGATGAAGTGTTAGATAATGTGGGAGGCCAGCAAGTATACTCTTTTACATGGATTCTCGGGATACCATCAGATCCAGATTGCCAAGGAAGATCGCCACAAGACCACATTTGCAACAGAATGGGGGTTTTATCAATATACAGTTATTCCATTTGGATTGAATAATTCCCCAACCATCTTTTCTAGGGTTCTGGTCGAAGCATTCAAGGAGTTTCTGCATAAATTTCTAGAAGCATATTTTGATGATTAGACTGTTTTTAGTTTATTAAAAAATCATATTGAATGTCTAAGGCTAATGTTGGACAAATGAAAGCAGTGTCAAATTGCATTGAATATGAAGAAATGCATATTCTTCTCACCATTTGGAGTGTTGTTAGGTCATATTATATGCAAGTAGGGATTGTTGGTCGATTCATCTAAAATTGCCATTATAGTTGATCTACCCCCTCCTACGTCAGTAAAACAACTGTGCATTGCGCTCGAACATACTGGATACTACAGGAAGTTCATTAAAGGATATGCCCAGATTATAACACCCATGGAGAATATTTTGAAGAAAGACTGTTAGTTTAGTTGGAAAGAAGAGTTCCAACAGAGCTTCGACACACTGAAATAGAAAATGGTTACTGCACCTATTCTGGTCTTCCCAGAATGGAGCAAGGAGTTTCATGTGCATGTTGATGCATATTCTATTGCTTTAGGAGAAGTGTTAGCCCAACCTGGGGAAGGAGATATTGACCATCCATTAGCCTTTTCCAGCAGGAAGCTATCAACTGCTAAGATCAATTACACCACTACCGAGCGAGAGGGGTTAGCCATGGTGTATGCGCTGCAGAAATTTCGCCACTACTTGTTTGGAGGACACCTTAAAATGTTTATTGATCACTCCGTGCTAAAATACCTATTCAACAAGCCAGTGTTGCGGGGGAGAATATGCAAATGGCTTCTGCTATTTCAAGAATATGACTTTGAGATCATATTAAAGACAAGAAGAATGAACAAAGGTCCTGACAACTTGTCGAGGTTCAAATATGGAGAAGAGACCACTAGTTTGGAGGATACACTATCGGACACACAACTACTGTCCATTAGAAATATTGATGACCACTTCGCAGAAATAGTCCAGTTCCTGTCAATGGGAATGGTACCTAGTGAATATATAATTACTCAAAAGAAACAACTGGTAGTGCGCACTGCAGACTTTTCACTTATAGTTGGACAACTCTACAAGATGGGACCTTATGAGATATTGAGAAGATGTGTTATGGAGGAATAATGAATGATGATCCTCACAGAATCTCATGAAGGCATCACAGGAGGACACTACACAGGGAAAGAAACTGTGCAGAAGGTTCTTAGAGCCGGCCTTTGGTGGCCTACCTTACACAGAGATGCTAAAGACTATTACAGAGCCTTTGATGTATGCCAAAGAGTTTGGAAACCATCTAGAAGAGATGAAATGCCACTAGCACCAAAACTGACCCTACAAGCATTTGATAAATGGTACATTGACTTCATGGGACCTATAAACCCACCAGGAAAGGGCACAGGAGAAAGGTACATAATTACAACAACAGAGTACTTGACCAGATGGGCTGAAGAAAGAGCAGTTAAGGACTGTAGTGAAACTACAACTATGAACTTCGTATTTGATGACATCATAACCAGGTTTGGATGCCCAAAGATCCTTACGAGTGATCAAAGCACACATTTCCTAAATAATAATGTTGAAGCCTTGACTGAGGAATTCACAGTCCACCATCAGAAGAGCACTCCTCACCATCCACAAGAAAATGGAACAGTAGAAGCATTTAACAAAATCTTGGAGACAACACTGACAAAGATTTGCAGTGTGAATAGGGATGACTGGGATTTAAGAGTACCAGCAGTGCTTTGGGCCTATAGAACCACTTGCAAGAAGCTAACAATGAAAACCCCCTTTAAGTTGGTATATGGTCTTGAAGTCGTCGTCCCAATGGAATATTTGGTACCAAGACTAAGAATTGTTGCCTTTATAGATATGGATGACATTGGCATTGTTTGAGAAAGGCTTGAATAGTTGCTAGAACTCAAAGAAGATATATTTGTTGCAGGATTTCATCAGTAGGTTCAAAAGCAAAGAGAAAATGTCTATCATGACAAGAACATCAAGAATAAGGCATTCAAGCAAGGTGATCTAGTACTGATATATGACAATAATTTCATAAAGCATCCTGGGAAGTTCAGAATGCATTGGCTCGGGCCATATGAGATCACCTATGTTACATAAGGAGGAGTTATGCAGTTGAAGACTTTGAAGGGAGAATGGAAGGCAGGATTAGTGAAGTTTTAGAGAATAAGAAGCAAGAATTAAAAGAGTTCATGACTAGAAGGATCGTACACTTGATTGAAGAACAAAAGAATAGATCAAATCTATTTAACACTAGAGGCCTAGATGCCGAAGTTGCAAGAATAATGGAAGACCCACAGAAGATTGAAGTACCTATTCCAAATAAAGAAGAAGGATCACCCTCGAATCTTAGGAAAGAATCTCAACAACGCGAAGTACCTATGCCAAAAGAAGATACAAATCAGAATGGAAAAAGGCCTACCGAGACGAATCTCACTGAGAAGAAGGATAGAAATCTAAGTAAAAAGAGAGCTAAGATCGACAAGTTGCAGAAGGTTCCAGAGGAAACTTCGTAGAAGGGAAATTTTCAAAATTGGAGCTTTTTCGGGATATCAGAACAGTGACACATGGCACTTCGTCATGACGAAGCAATATAGTCGTTGGGGACATTCTAACCATTAGACCAACACTCTGAATGGGTATAAATACATTTATGGACAGACAACTCACCATCTGACCGTTGGGACTGTGCCATAACAGACATAACAGAGTTAATGAAGGCTTCATACCCCTTGTCGAGTTACCTATTTATCCCATCACACCATGCACCAAGAACACTTTTTCCAGTCGTGAATTTACATAGTCGTCATTGAAATATTTCCCTCTATCCTATCACTGTGTCTAAGTTACCCTCAAAACCCGAGATTGTTAACCCGAGTGTGTATGTCGGATGAGTTGAGCGTTGTTGAGAAAATTGTTGAAGAATTTCTAATCGACCTCATGACTGAGAGAGTCATGTTGATGTCTACAGGTGTACACGCATCATCGACGAGAGGACTGCCAGCCTCTCCGTCCATTGCTCGTGGAGTTGGACCATCCCAGCCATCTGATAAAAAGTGAACCAAGCACAGGGATGATATAGCGAATGCCAAATTTATCCCGAGTATATTACCTACCTATATTCCACCTCTAAGCCGTGCAGTAAATCGAGACAGTGTGCCCCGGGATTTTGAATACACCTTGGTTACGACGTACCTTCTGAAAGGGATACGTGCAGTTCGAGTAGACCAAGATAAGATTGCAGCATTGAAGTTTAGCGAGTTCAACCTTGGATATCGCAAAGTCTATAACATGCTCACCCCACATAAGTACCTAACCAAAACTAAGGGAAAGAATTCGAAGATAATCCCCTGGTTGTGTACTATGAACCTCACGCAGTCCACCCTGTTGAACATCATGAAGATTCCTCACTTAGGACAACACTAGGAGGTGAATGCATGTGTCAAGTTGTTGTTGTCTTATTACCATGGAGGCTATTTTTGGCTAAACCATTATTCTGATCAATCAGATCATGGGATTGAGTATGCAAGGAACCAATCCACAAGATTTTTACCCCAGAAAATCCATGGATCACACTCCTAGCACAGAGGATCAAAGACACTTATGCCGATGCCGAGAAGGGCACGCGAGGCTACAAGGTAGCTTCTATCCAGAGTGGCGCAGTGTGCCTTTCCTGTCAATTGATTGTAGGGAAGTTAGTTCGAAAGAACTGACCCACCCAAGTCACTTGTTTTATAGTCAACCTCGCAGGGAAGTGCACGGAAGGCCCTCAAATGAAATGGGTGAAGTACCTGGTGAACTAGTTGGAACTCGACTATAGAGAAGCATGGGATCAAGGATATGAATTTCATTTCAACTGGCTCTTGATCCTTATAGCTTTTATTTCCTGGGAGATGCCGAAAGGTACGACCTTCCTTGACATCGAGCCTTTTGAACCACTGGCCATGAATTTCAGTACACTGTGGTACTCAAGTGACATGAATAAACAGTGGCAGTCAAATGTTGTTTTTCATACCTACTACAATCAGCTGAAGATATCCATACAGTCTGAGCCTCGCATGACTCTGGACACTCTACACCAGTTCCGACCTTTGATGAAGTTTAGCGTAGATTGACATTTTATTTACATCACAGCATGCGCTGATGAACACAAGCAACAACTTCAATCCTACTACAAGATTACAGAGGAGGACTTGGAGGAGATAAAAAAGAACTTGTTGGAGGACCTCCTTATTCCAGCATACCTTGTGGAGATACATGTCATCAATAGCCCAGAAAAAATGTAGGATACACTCAGACCAAGCAGAGCAAAGAAGACCGAAGAGGTCCAAGAATTAGACAGTGCATCTGTGAAGACTGCTTCCATATCACCAAAGCAAGGAGGTGATGGCAAAGAGTTATATGACAAAGAAGTCGAATAGAAGCAGGGAGATGAGGTTAGTCCCCTAAAGAAGAGGAAAGGTTAGCCTCTGAAACCTTCCTCCTGGAAGAAAGAAAAGGCCACCATGACCAAGATGCAGACTGTTCTCACCTCCAATGACTTTGATTTCCTCATAGCATCCCTATAAGATGCTTCATTGGAAATAACAAAGAAACAAGATGCAAAGAAAGAGAAGATGTATGACCGAATTGAGACTGAACTCCGAGGGGTACAGCAGGCCCTACAGTTCAGTTGCACAGTTTGCACTGCACCTAGAGAACTAGAATTGGGAGATGAGCTAGCTCAACTCCACCACCTTGATGATATAGTCGAATCTTTCCATTGACGAGCATAGGAAGAAATACAGCAAGCCACCCAGGCTTTGACACAAGTACAAGGAGTACTCATAGAACAATGCAGTGCTGCAAAATAGGAAAATATTGCTCTCCAAGTGAAATTTGACGAAGAAAAAGCACAACTACAGCAAGAAAAGGAGAAGTTGTTCGTGGAGCAACTCGAAGTAAAGGAAGCGGTCAATAGAGAATTTCCCTTTATGACAGTCTTAGAAGTTGGCAGAAGATCCAGTTTCACAACAGGTGAACCATCTCGCAGAATCCATCCAACAACTACAGCAATGCATAACAGATTTGGAGCTATGCACTATACCTAAGACCCCACAAGATGTAAGAGACCAAAGAGAAGAAACCTCCCAGAGTGCAGTTGAAATACTAAAGTCTCTTACCCTAGAATGTAAGAAACTTACCAATCGCAGTGCCCAGACCTATGAACAACTCACAGAGAACCCAAAAATGAAGGCATTAGAGTCACAGCTCCAAGAGGAAAAGTATCAAGCCGAAACGATACAGGCGCAACTAAATTCCCCATCAGTTGTGGAAAGAATGAAGCGCTCCCAAGAGAAACGCACCGCACAACAACAAATCCATACTATCCAGACAAGAGTTATGGAGGTAACTAAGAAACTCCAACCCATACAAGGCAAGGCCTATCAATTGTTTACAAAAGTAGAAGGCCAAGGAGCAGAGCTAGAGCAGGTTGTCACCACAGCTGAACAATGTCTAGAGGGACCTATCAATAATGCAGTCATCCAAGAGTTCATTGAACAGGAGGCCATAGCACAACAGTAAGTCGAAGCAGCTTGAGACAAGATTGAGGCATTTGAAGTAGAGCTAGTCAGAACAGAGTGACTCGGGATGAGTCACAGGTGAGTGTTGAGGGCCTGTTGGCCTTTGATCAAGTTTTGGGAGATTCTTGGTCATGTTGATCTATTTTGGGACTTCGACAACCTGTTAAAGATGGAGCGCAAGATGAAGTAGAGATCATGGGTTATTGACCACTTTTTGGGTCCTTTTTGGGATTTGGGAATATGTAATGGGTATGAAATGTCAGCCCATGGGTCTACCCATGATTAGGCCTATTTTGTAAAGTATAAATAGATGTCTAGGAAATGTAAGGAGGGGAATTGGCATCTATGTGATGTAAGGCTGATAAGCTAAGTGCAAGTATGATTTGTAGATGCTCTGTGCATATTATGAGAGACTTTGAAGTTAAGTGAAAGTTGTTGTAACAGAATGTGAAAGGCTTTGTTCTAGACCTAGCTTGGGAAGGAGGATCTGGTGAGGTGCGAGCAGATCTCCTGTCCTATGCGGAGTAGGTTTTTTGTGGCTCTATGCATGTAGATGACTGATTGAAGCTAATAAAGAAGAAGAGTTAGTGGACGTAGCCCCAGGGTGGAGGTGAACCACATAAATACTGTGTTATTCTTCTCTATGCGATGTGTTGATGTATTTATGTGTTAATTGCTAAGTGCTTGATATAGATAGATAGATAGATTTGTTTATGCTTTGTGCTTATGATGAATCTGGATGTTATATTTGATATGGGTAAATGTGCTTAGTGCTTGAATCTTCCAGATCTGACCCATTTCTTTATGCTAAGTGCTTAAATACATTAGATCGGGGTGAATGTTATGATGCTCTATTTTATCTGTGAAGTAGTCATTGGTTAAATAATAATGAACTGATGGTGCTAAGTGCTCTATTAAGTATTATAATCATAGATGTGTGTCCCATATAAAGTTGCATACACCTGAGTCCTGCAACCACCCCTACCTCTACCTCGGGTGAGACTTCATTTTCTTCATAGATGTTGCTGAAAGGGCCAATAGTTAGGGTTTTGTTGGTGCGTTGTTGTAGCATTGAACCCTAGGTCTGCCCTTGTGCCAACAGGATTCATTGACATTAATGGTGATTTCCCTCGCACTTGTTAACAATATTCATTAATGATTGATAATCAAGTGGTTTCTACCATGTTCGACTTCAACACATGTATTTGAATGGTTAGATACATACTATAGAGTGATGGAGATGAATACCCTGAATATTTTCTGATAGATTCAGGTTGCATGAGAGTATATTCATATAGTATTGTTGCATAGATCCACTGTGTATGTCTCGTGGCTATGTTCAAATTTGAGTCTTTAACACATAGATCCACAGTGTATTTTTGGTGGCTATGTTTGGATTTGAATCATATTGGCGTGGATCCACAATGTATGTTTGGTGGTCATGACCTGTCTTACTTGACATGGATCTTTTCATGTCGGCATTTATGCTTTGAGTCATTTGTATTCTAAGTATGGGAATGCCTACCTCAGTGATGATATATTATTGTACCGTATTTCCTTATTTGTTGACAGGTTTTCGACCGACGTGTTCCTTATTTCCTACACACACTCGAAAAAGTATTTTAGCTATCACTCTGTTCTAACTTCATACTTTGGGGGGATCTCTATTACACATTATTTTCTTCATCCCCATGACCATTAATGATGTAAACCTATCTATTGTCTTCAGAGGGATCAATGGCCTGAATTCCTGAGGAAAGAAGGGAGAAGAACTTTACCTGAGAGATGAAGTCATATTTTCCTTTGTAAAAACCCTAGTAAAGAGGATTGTTGTACCCTAGACTATGCATGGGGTGCGACGATCCCAGATCATTGCAATTTATACTAAACATGGACTGCGACGTCATCGCAGGCTACACTATAGCTAGGGTGCATCTTCTCGATGCTTCTAGAAGGAGGAGTTTTTATGGTGAGGGGCCTTTGAACCATTTGGATCTTACTCACTTTTATGATTTAGTGGGATCATCCTAACCTCCTCACCTTATCCTCTTCATCTTATAAAAGGAGAGGAGCTCTCATGGAGAAATTTAGCTTGATTGGGTTTGAGTAATTTTTGTAGCTTGGAGTTTTTGGGCTTATGTTGGCTTTGAGCTTTGCTTTGTCAAGATAGATTGTGAGTAGATATCGGATCTAAAGTCTCATAATCCATGGAGTAGAAGTGTGTGGGAAGAAAGGAAATGTTGGAAGGGACCTTATGACATCAAGGCTTTGGTCGTAACCTCTCTTTCTATTATTTAATACAGATGCACTTTTCTTTCCCATATGAATCTTATTTGTCCATATTGTATGATTCCTTGATCACGTACATAGTTTCATATCAAGTAGTATCTGTTATTATTGTCTTTGATGGATTCTGTTCCTTTGTAGATATTTCTCTATAAGCCTTATGATGGAGCTTGGATTGCATTGACGAAATCGGATCTTTGATATTTAAAAGGTATGTTATAGATTGATTTCTCATTTAATAATCGAAATCTAAGGAAAGAGTAGTGTACTATCTTGTTTTGTTATAGTTTCATAGTGAATCTAGGGGGATTGATTTGTGTCCGCACTTAACAATTAGATTAATAACAACATCTCGTCCAATTGTTCAATTCTCTGAAGAAAATTCAAGAAGTTAGGATCCTCCTACTTCAAAAATCAAAAGAAATTCGTGGTAACATCCTATGGGTAGTCAAATCTGTTGGTGCTTAAGAATAACGGCATGAATACTTACACCATAACCATAAACCAGAAGAAAATGGATGAATTTTTTTTTTCCATATTAGTACTAGCAACATCAATTGAAATACATGCTCTTTAGTGAGGTATATAGAGCTGCAAAAACAAAACGGTTTTATTTTCTATTACTTTGGCCCCTCCCAAGGTTCATTCTAACCATTCTCTACTCTTGTACCATGAAATATATATAACTATAGGTCCTTTCCATCTCACCAATTCTAACTATAACTCCTTTACCAAAATAGAAACAATTACAAAGAGAGAATGACAGGTTTTAACTAATTTCCTGCTTTTCAGGAGGCGAAATTCTGAAAAACAGGATTCAAAACGCCACTTGTAATTATAAAATGTAATATTTCTATAAAATATGAGAAAGGTTTTTATATATAATCTCGTTCTAAAGACAAACCTCTCTCAGTTTCTTGAAATTCATCTCCATCTAGTTGGAATATGTGTCGCAAAAACATGTCTCAAACAGGAAATCATGAAAACTGAAAAAATCGGGCTCAAAGATTCCTTTGAATATCCCAATCTGTGACACTCATGTGAAAAATTAAAAAGGTTAATTTTATTGGGTCCATGCTTGAAAATAACCTCCTTTTAATTTTAAAAATTCATCCTTTTTCACCCAAAAATCCTCCTGGAATTCAACTGGTCAAAAATACTAGTTCGCAACGCTAGAACAGAGTTTTTGCAACACATTTTGCAACACATTTTGAAAATTCTAGTTTTTGCAGTGCCAAGATAGGAGCAATTTGAAATCCTTTATCATGAAAAAAGGTAATTATGGGAATGAATGAATATGAATTAATGGGACTCATATGCAGGATCAAGTGCTCTTGCTTCATAAAAAAATGTTGAAACTTGGTCCCTGAGAAAATTGGCGTTGTGGAATCTCCTAATTCACAGTGCTGCAAAATAGTCTGTAAAGATAACCAAATTTCTAGTGCAAATTATTGTGATAACAAAACATCCTATTACTTGTCATCTATATTTTTGCAATAAGTTTATTTCTTGGGCATTTATCCATAATCACACAATGATTATCTTCCATGTAGATTTTGTATCCTTTTTGTAACAACTATCATGTGCTCATCAAATTATGCTTTAGACCAGAAACATAATATACATCAGACATAAATTTTTGTTCTCCTTGCTTATTTAAAATGTTTATACTACCTTTGCCTAAGACAATGACTTGTATATCCATTCCAAGTGTAACCTTGGTTTCGACTTACTCATCCAAACTAGAAAACAATTCTATGTTTCTTGCCATGTGGTTACTACAGCCTGAATCTAAATACGATATGTCACAAGGAATCACTTGAGCAACATTTCATTCAACTGGGGATACTATATGAATTTCTACAACGCACACCATAAACATAGGGCATGTTTTATTATTTGTGATGTTTGACTCATATTCACTTTGCTTTTTCTGATTATATTGTCTCTTTCTGCACTCATATGCATAATGTCCATACTTTTTACAGTAATGGAACTGAATCTTTGATTTGTCAATTCTTTGACCACTTGGATGACTGGTACTTGGGTTTTGACCCTTTCCACTAGTATTTCCAAGACTACTACTGCATCCACCTCTGACAGAACTTCTTCCTCTGCCTCTAGAGTTTTCTCTCCCCCTTCCTCTTCCATGGACTATAAATGGATGCACGGGAAATTCATTCTTTAATGACATAATTGACCTATTCAATCTGTGTTCATGATTAATGAGGGAAGCTTGCAGTTCATCTAGAATAAACTGACTCAAATATTTCCTCTCGTCTAGAGTCACAAAAAAGGTATCAAACTTAGGAGGAAGACTCTTAAGTACCTTCTCAACAACGTTTTTGTCTTCTATTGTTTCACCATGAGACTTAATTTGATTTATCAGGCCAATGACATGGGTGTAGAATGAATCTCTTGTGCCTGAATCTTTCATTGACAGAGTTGTTGATACTAAGAGGGGGGTGAATCAATATCAAGTACAATTTAAAAAACAAAATCAACTTATACTTCAACCAGATTATATATTCAATTATATCCAATGAGAAATGAACAATAGTAGAAGAGTTAAACCAATACACCACAATACACCATGTTGGATCATGTTGGAAGTAATGATTGTTGGATCATGTTTTCATTGATGTCAATGGTTTTATTGATTGATGTAAAGTGATTGATTGATGTCAAAGGATTGATTGATTGATGATTGATATAATATAATATGTATTGTACTTGATGAGAATTCATATATGAAGATGGATCAATGAGTTTTCATTGATCCANGGTTTCATTGGTATATTATCCATTGTTGGAAAAATGTATAGATGACTCATTATTGTCTTATCATGATTGATAAGATGCACAAATGGATGAACTCCAAAGTGGTCCCCTTATGGTGAAAGCCCTCACGGGAAGATGCTTTGCGGATTGAGTTATCCTAGAAGAATGGTTGGAGGACCAATGCT
>SNQJ01S0219777.1:4939-15186 GCA_010110895.2 Picea sitchensis
TTCCGCAGTGTGGTCCATCTCATGTACTGGTCCTCATAGTTGGCAATAGGGTAATATTGTTCCTTTACCGCATCCACAAAAAAATCCCAAGTGGGATTGGCCCCATATATTTTAGACTCCTCCGTGGTACTATGCTCCCAATAATTTTCCCACCAATGTTTGACACGGGGGAGAGATTTATGGAGTGCGAAGGTGATCTTTTCTTTGTCAAAAAATTTGTGAACAGAGAAATAACCTTCTAGCAGATATAACCATTTGTCTAGGGCTTCTGAATCTATTTGTCCTTCAAATACAGGAATATCAAAATTAAATTGTACCTTGAAAGGTGAGGTGCCTCCAAAGTGGTCGCTTGATGAAGATGCGCCTGTTGCTATCGGCAGGCGTTGAAGGATGTGGGAAAAATTCTCCATCATTTCATCCCTCTGTCGCATGAGAGCTTGCTCAAGCAACAGATTGATAGGATCGTCTTCTCCATCGTTTTTATTTTCTTCCGCCATTGAGGGTTTCTAGGGTGTGCGAGAGAGATTCTCCTCAAGGGAGACAATATCGAGACCCAAATTGCTATACTCAGACCTCATTGGGGACATGTATTATAAAAAACGACCAAGAACAGCCTGCTCTGATACCACTGATCCAGATTATTTTTAGCACAAAATGAGATCGGAGATATAATAAAGAATTTCACAGAGATATCATAGATATTCAATAATATAACATAAATGTATCAGAGATGCAACCATAAACATAGATATACAGTAATACATGATTTCTATTAATGAAATAAATGTACAAAGATTGTAAAAATACAGAGTGAAAGACTCACTAGAATGGTGGTAGCTTATCTCTGAGAAGAGATGTGACGGATACTTGCATTCGCAAGAAGATGATTACAATGAGGCTCTGAAGGCCTTTTTAAAAATAAACTATAATTTCCAAAACCCTAGACATCCAAAAAGCTAACCCTAGGAGATGAAATGCCAAAAGTCATGTGGGCCCCGTTTGGGTAAGTGAGTACATCAACTTCCCGGGGTTGTAACTTTTGCATACGATCTCCGTTTTAGGCGTGTGATAGCTTGTTGGAAAGGTATCGTCGAGGAGATTAATTTTGGGGGTTAAATTGTTTCCTAGACTATCATTCATAACCTATATTATGAAAACCCTTCATTTGGGCCCTCAAAATGGCCCCGAAAGTTAAAAACTGCTAAAAATAATAAATTGCCAAAATTGCCAGAAAAATGTTTTGAGCCAGTCGAAAAAGGTGGGTGGCCAACGATATCCACCTGGATCAAAGAGGGAACTGGATGTAAGTATTCCAAGGATTTTATCTAGACATAAAACCTGCCAAGTAAGTAAAATGACAAGGTCTGTGCAAGCTCGCAGCCGAAGCCCAGGATCAAGTAAATGAAGACTCCGGGTGGGAGAATGAAATAGCTCTATGGTTTGGAGAAGTAGAATACATATCCCTAGGATGAGACTCCTGGTACAAGGACTTGGCTTACCTACTACATCACAGGACTTGTCCCAAAAACCTCAACCCCAGGGAGAGAAGAGTCCTCAGATTAAAATCTGCACAATATCGTCTTATAAATTTGACGCTTTTCTGGATTAACTATGACGGGGTATTGTTGAGGTGCCTTGAATGTGAAGAGGCCGAAAAGGTTCTAAATGAACTTCATGATGGCCTCGTCGAAGGATATTTTTCTGGACACACCACTGCTCATAAGATTCTGAGAGTCGGCTATTACTGGCCCACCTTGTTCAAAGACATGCACACTTACATTAGAAAATGTAAGACTTGTCAAATGAGCATTGGAAAGGAGAAAAGGGCAGCAGTCCCACTTCATCCTGTGACTGTTTCGAGGCCCTTTGAGCAGTGGGGGTTGGATATCATAGGAGAAATTACGCCTAGCTCTTCTAAACTGCACAAATACATTCTTACTGCCACCGACTATTTCACAAATTGGGTGGAGGCCATCCCTTTGACTCATGTAAACGAGAAGGTAGTGATCCAATTTATAGAACAACAACTAATCACATGGTTTGGTCTCCCCTCTATTCTGGTATTTTATAATGCAACTTACTTCTCCTCTACGCTATTGACAGAGTTTGCTCTGGACAAAGGAATCATAATCAAGTATTCTGCAAATTATTACCCTCAGGGAAACGGTGTGGCGGAGTCGACTAACAAAAATTTGGTAAGGATATTAAAGAAGATAGTTACAGATAACCACATAAATTGTCATAATCAACTTCATAATGCCTTATGGGCCGATAGGGTCACACCCAAATAATCCATAGGAAACTCCCCGTACTTTCTGGTCTATGGGCAAGAAGCCATCCTCCCAAATGGGCTCTATCTGTCATCTCTTCAATTGGCCCAAGATTCCAACGAGGAACCCTCATCAGCCATGCAACAAAGAGTCAATACTCTACTCATGCTGGAAGAAGAGAGAGAGAAGGCTAAGTCAAAATTCCTAGCTCACCAACAGATAGTGAAACACTGGTTCGATAAGCATAAGGCCAAAGAAAAGAGTTTTGAGGTAGGAGACTCGGTACTAAAATGGGACAGAGCGAATGAACCAAAAGGGAATCATTCTAATTTTCATAACCTATGTCTTGGACCTTTCTAGGTTGCTAAAAAGATAGGGGAAAAAACTTATCGATTTCAGAATTTGAGGGGATAACCTGACGCCCTCCCCGTAAATGGTCAGGCCCTAAAACAATTTTTCCAATAATAATAAAAGAAAAAGAAAAACAATAATAATAATAAAATAATAATAATAATAATAATAATAAATAATATAAATATAAATATAAATATAAACAACAGTCGAAGGAAGGGAGATGAGTCAGGGTTACTGTGAACGAAGGAGGAATTGAGGTTAAAAACTCCACAGGCAGACCCAGAAGCATTAATTGGAGAATTTCAAATGCAAAGGTAAAAGGAGCTCCGATTTAAAACCAATTGGGTCCCCCTCCAGCTTCCGTATCAACTGAGTATGAAGGAAGAACATAGATTCTGCTTTCGCCCAGTCAATTGCCATTTGTTGAGCTTTGGACACACCCTAAAAAGTCTCTGCCAATTTTTACTTTTTGGGTACCACTTAATTTTTTGGTATTGTCTAATTCGGAACGATGTTGTTTTCGCTTATCATTATTTTCTGCAATTTCTCCTTGATTCTTTAAAAAGTTTCCCTGAACATGTCAAAACCATCATAACTTAAAGGGATTAACATTTGATTAAAGAATCAACCACTAAATCGTTTTACCCGATGCGTCCAAAATTCGGCACCCAGAAGAATCAGAGATGAAAGAAAATCATCCTAGAAAACTAAGGACGTCAATCGCCAATTTTAGTCAGCGTCGGTAAAAGGGGATTTCTTCTTTCGAGATAAGCATTGCATAAGAAATTTGTCGATGACCAATTTCATTCGGCATCGGCGAAACACAAAAGGAAGTAGTTGTTTGCGGGGAAAGAAAGGAATTGCCGACGATCGATCCCGTAAATGCATTTTGGCATCGACGAAATGTGAGTAGCTAAACCCGTAAGGAGCATAAAATGTTTTCTAGGCCACTAACTCTCGAAAATTTTCAGCGTCAACTGTTTTTCTTTTTGTAAAAAAGAAAAAAAGGTATCCATCAAAATCCCATAGCTTTGCGCCGATCTCCGGCTTCCCCATTCCGAAAATGACACGAGGGGAAGTTTTAGATCTAAGATACGTTAGATACGATGCATTTAATTGATTGATTAATTCCAAGATCGTGCATTAGTTTCTAATTCGTGCGCAAAGAAAAATGATCATTTTAGCCTATAGATATAGTGCACCTCCCTCCGCGCCTCCATCGTCAACCTACATAAAATTGATTGCAGAAAATTGGCGGTAAGTAGTTTTAAATTTCGTCCCATTACTTGCATCAACAGCTTGATGCGATTGGTAAGTTCTCTCTCGTTATATTATCCTAAATTATTATAAGCTAGAGCATTCTGCGTGCAAAGATGTCTGGAACATCCAGAGGAGCGAGATGAACGACTCGGAGAAGGCGTCCACGATATAGTGAGTATTAAGAAACAGATTTTAGCAAGCATACAGGTATGTACCAGTATGGTTTTGTTGTTTCCACCTCACATGTAAATTAGGATCTAATATTACTCTGTATTTCGGCCCTAATTGAATGATTTCAGTTGCAGGAATGGTGCCTCCAAAGAAACCTACCACTAGGAAATCTCCTAGAGTCCCAAAGCTGCAAGAATCAGAAGCAGGAGAGGGATCCTCCCCGACCGTTGCAAGAAAATTGGAATTCACTTCCAAGACGACACCCATCATCAAGATGATCACCAAAGAAACCTTCGCTCAACCCCTAACCTTTGGGAACACAGAGGCAAACATTGGGACCAAGACAATGTTCCCACGCTGGGAAGACCTGTTCAAGAAAATCAAGCATGAATAATTCCTAGAATATGCCCCACATAGTGATCTTGACACAAGGGAGATGGACAATGAGGTCTTCGTCAACATCCGTAAGGCTTACCTACACATAGTGGCGAGTAGGACTCCAATTTTCCCTTGCATTGAACTTTTGAAATGACTCATTGATCACACTGATGCAAATAAGTGTGTAATCAATGATGATAATGGTCAAATCGCGGGGGTTTTCCTCCCACTAGAAGTCCAAAATTATTACAAGCTCAGGGAACCGGATGAACGTTTGAGCATGGATTTTGTTGTGAAGTTTTACCAGAAGCACGACACCAACAAAATCATGGCGTCCTGGTGGAGAAAAGACAAAAAATTAACCAACCGAAACTCCGGATGGTACGCGACGACCAACCTTAGACAACCTTATATCTATCTAATGGCTCTCCTTTTCCGATTGCATGGAGAGAGAGATTGTTCCAGATTTTCGGAGGCATGGATACCTTTGGCTTATACTATCTCCATCTTCAGAACAACCTTCAACTGGGGTGCTATCATCTCCAAACAACTTAGCACCTGCATTCTACAATCTTAGCAGCCGAAGGAAGGAGAAACTCCTACCTTCTACATGGAGTCTTATCTATTAGACGTCGTCAGTGCAAGAAATGCCTTCGCTGGGATGAACCTGAGATGGTGCACTTTCGAGCTCTCGGTCCATGTCTACTTTGACATTTTGTGGGAGAACATGTACAAAAGATCCTACTCTCTCATTTGCGATCAATTTATTGCACCTATTCATTTTTTACTATTCAAGAAAGAGTTCCCAAGGCTCTCTGATGCGGCCAAAAAAGTTATATCGAGAGTTGGTCACTTGTACCTGGATGAGTGCAAAACCTACATTAGGGTTTTCGGCGCCACCAGAGCACCACATTTGTGACCTATATATGTCCCCGACCGACTGGTACTAGGATAAATATGTTATCAAACTATCTTGCAGGGCTACAACGCCACTTTGGTGAAGGATAAGAAGCGAGCATTCATCCCCTATGGGTTTCATATCAACTTCTACCAGGTTAAAGAAACTGTGCAGGCCAAGCAAGAGGGATTAAGTCAATTGGAATTTTGGTTCCAAATAGGACGTTTTCGCAAACACGACCCCAAGGGTTTGGTCTTGAAACATGAATCACAAGTATCTTCCTATTGGTCTTATGCCCACAACTAGTTTGACGATGAAATTTTGATTGAAAATGCTCAAGACTGGGATGAGGTGGTGGCAAGAAGGGCCAACCCCAGAGTAACGAATTTCAAGGCCATGAGTTGGGAAGAGAAAACAACGTCCTTGGAGAAATAAACATAAGAAATTCTTAGGGCTAGGGAAGAAAGGGTAACATTTGAATCGACTGAAACGATGGAAGCTCCCCAGGAAGCCCCTGTACAGAACTGGCATTTTCTCGAAACTCCAGGTGCACTGGAAAGAGGGATGCTCTTGATCCAACATGCTCAGCAAATGATGGATCTAGCATCGAATGATCCGGCCCTCTTATCAAGTGTTACGACCAGTAACCCAGAAGAGATCCCAACAGGGGTAGGTGGCTTTGAGCTCACAAACCCCGGTAATGTCAACGAGTCAGATGACCCTGAATATACATTGTCGCCATTCGATTCATCGACAGTCATGACGATTCAATCAGGGCTAGGCAGGGTGTCGTTTGAAAAAATTCCGCCTAACCCTATGATTGAGTTCATAAATATATACAGTGATGATGAGAGCCCAGAGGCACCTCAGAAAACCTCTGTGCATGTAGAAGAATAAAAGGGAGCCAAGGAAAAAACACCTCTTGTTCCCAATGCTCAGAGTCAAGAGGACACACAAGAAGGAAAAGGAGTCAAAAGCGGCCTAGATACAGAAATGCTCAATGTGTTGGAGATCCGAGTAGGTAGTCCCAAGGACAAGTCATAATTGGACGAGTCAGAAGAAAGGTCCCCACAGAAGGACTTCGACAATGCCACAGCTAGTATACAGGCAAGTATCGAGCTCCCTCTTGACACGTCTATTCCACTTGATACTCAGGTCCCTGATAAACAACGAGAGGAGGCCGGGCCTTAGGATAAAAATGAGGAGGTTAAAGAGTTAGATCTTGAACAAATATATACCATTGACAACCTGGGAGACACACTCACATGGGGCGACCAACAGATACCAGATCCGGTGGACGAGGTAGCAGACATCTATGCAATCTCCTATGATCAAAAGAGGAAGGCCATCAGGCAAAGGACTGCTAAGAAGAGAAAGATTACTGTGGACCGTTCCATTTTGGTTACCATAGAGGAAAATTTGATCAACACAGCGAATGCTCGCATGTCTAAAATTATAGGCATGGGAAGAGCCCTCTCTGATGCTACCCAAGATAGGGCCAGGAGGGATGAAAGAGAACTAGTTGATACTCTGAAGGAGATGGAACACTTGCGCCATTTTGTTGAGTATTACAAAGGAGCCACATAGACTGCGACATATTTGAAGAGCATGTTTTCAGGAATTTACAACAAGTACAAGAAAGAAAGAAACCTATTAACCGAAAATATAATTGAATTCTAGGAGGACACTCTCATGGCCCTCGCAACATGCAAGGATATGGAATGATGGCATGAAAGAGTGCTGCAAGCGGTGGAAAGACTCGAATACATTGAGGCAGTCCAACAAGGTCGAGAAAAGGAAGAACATGACACTCAACTGATAGGCAAGAGTAGCCTCGACCGGATGAAGAGATCCACAAAATACTGGACCAAGATGTCCCGGGACCCACATCGAGAGATCCAAGAACAATATGCCAAGTGCCATAAGTACTGGGATAAAATTAATAAAGTAATGAAAGATATCAAGCTCCCCGAGTTCGGCACCCCCAGTGAGTTTATCGACATAAGAGACGTGCTCAAGGTGTATGCTAAACAAGACTCCCTATGGAACGAAGAGTGTGCAAAGGTAGACGATGAGAGGCCGGGACAGGTGCAACAATTCATAGAACACCCGATCAAAGGTAAAACCATGTTACAACAACTAAATTCCACCTTGGTAAAGTACCAAGCGCATGCAACGTACATCAGAGGGATATATGTGGCCCCGATAGAACAACACAGATTCTCGTGGGCCCAAACTTGTGAAGAATTGTTCATCAATTGGTCTGAATACGAAAGGAGTCATCCTTTCAAAGAAATATCCCAGGTAGAATAATCAAGAAATTGTTATGAGATAATGCCACGTGGAAACTTTTGTTTGGTTCAAACTGTACTTAGCCGTTAAACTTCAGTTAAGCTTGAGATTATAAATAAAGGCCTCGACCAATTAATAAATGTTGATGGTTTGTTGTAAGAACTATTTTTTCTTTCTGGCTGTTAAGAATTATTTTGAAGCTGCTATGAATTTAGAAGTCCTTCTCGACCAAAGACGAACTATTTTCATCAGATGTATGTGATTGGAGTTGGAGAAGAATTACTTCCTTTCCTGTTCCATGAATGTTGCAGTAAATGAGTAAGAGAAATTGATTTTGTTGTCAAGTTATCTGGTGCAATGTTTTAATGTTCCTTGCTTTAAATGATGAAAGTAAATCATTGTGCTTCTATGTGATGAATGTCTTGGTAGATGAATTATTTTTCTTATCATGACATTGATTACAGTTGCATTTCTTTCTCTATGCTAAGTAGCTTACCTCAGCTATGTGATGAATGTCTCGGTAGATGAATTATTTTGATTACCCTGATCTTGATCATATATGCATTTTCTTTCTGTTAAGTAGCTTTCTCACGTAGCAGTTGGATGCTCTTTCAGTTAAAGTATTATTACTAAGCCCCTTTGGCATAGGATCGTTGTCTGCATGTTTGAGTAGCGGGTTATCCCAAGCTCGACCCCTTCCCAATAGTTAAAACTCTTGTCCTATCTTAGTCAAGTTGGTTTATACTGTCTTTCATATCTTGTACCTACCCCACCTAAGAGAAATTACTGAAAAAACTGTATTGACCAAAGGAAGAACATTCACTAGAAAACACAAAATCTCATCGATAATTTGGCCAGATTGTAATATCTGGAGAACCATTCCACTCCAAACACTACAGAGTCTAATTGGGCCTCGGTGGTGGGTTTGATTCCTACTGTTGAATCAGGGGATTTAATCCCCATCAATAGAAACATAACAATAGGAGGGTCTACAATGTCCAAGATGCTACCACAGTCAATGACGTGGCTAGGAGCATGCCACCAATTTATGTAGCCTTCGATAATACACAAGCCAATCACCAATATTCAGTGGTGGAGATGGAAGGTATGATTTCAAACCATCTAGTTTCCATTTTAATTGACCTTGGTTCTAGTTTGAGTTATGTTGCCCCTCAAACTGTTGAGCAATGTAAATTGCAACAATTTAAACATGTTAAATCATGGCTGGTACAACTAACCACTAGAACCAAACGAAAAGTAACATAGGTCATGCCAACATGCAAATTCATTATGAGTGGATTACCCACCCAAGCAACCTTAAACATACTTACGTTAGGATCTTATGACCTGTTGATTGGCATGGAGTGGTTGGCTGCCCATAAAACCATGTTGGACTGTTACAATAAAACTTTGGAGTGTGAAGATGAAGAAAGGGGAAATTTAACCCTACAAGGGATTCAAAAGCATGTCTCAGTGAGACAAGTATCATCCCTTCAAGTGAAGAAGTATTGCAGAAAAGGATGTCCTTTGTATGAAATACAAGTGTTGCACTCTATTGAGGACAACAAACTAAGCCTAGAGGACCATCCCATATTAAGAGATTATAGAGATGTGTTTCCAGAAGAGGTATCAGGTCTACCTCCAAGAAGAGATATTGAATTTTCAATAGAACTTGCACCGTGAGCGGTGCCAGTGTCTAAAACACCCTATAGAATGAGTACACCAGAGCTGGTTGATCTTAAGCTACAAATAAAGGAAATGATGGACAAAGACTACATTCGGCCTAGTGTGTCTCCATGGGGAGCACCAACCTTGTTTGGGAAAAATAAGGATGGCACACTTAGGTTGTGCATAGACTATAGGAAAGTCAATAATATGACCATAAAGAATAAGTATCCCTTACCAAGGATCGATGACTTGTTCAACCAATTAATGGGTGCTACAATTTTCTCCAAGATTGACTTGAGGTTTGGATACCATCAGGTCTGAATAAAGGATGAATACATCCACAAAATGGCCTTTAGGACAATATATGGTCACTATGAATTTATGGTGGTGCCATTTGGGATAACCAATGCACCAACCACTTTTATGTGCTTAATGAATAATGTACTCAGTAAATTCTTAGACAGATTTGTATTGGTTTTCATTGATGATATCCTAATCTATTCTAAGAATAAGAAGGAGCATGAAGAACATCTCAAACTAGTGCTTCAAGTACTAAGAGAACATCAACTCTATGCTAAGTTTAGTAAGTGTGACTTTTTCTAGAAACAAGTCCATTACTTAGGCCATGTTATTTATGAAGAAGTAGTGGAAGTTGATCCTGACAAGATCAGGGCCATTGTGGATTGGCATACCCCAAAGGATGTATTTGATATCAGATCCTTTATGGGCCTAGCAGAATACTATAGGAGGTTCATAAAATGATTTTCCAAGATTGGTTTCCCAATCACCTCCCTTTAGAAAAAAGGGAGTTAAATTCCTTCATAAATCAGAATGTGAAGAGAGATTCCAAGAGCTGAAATGCACCTGTGCTGAAGATTGTAGACCCAAACACGTACTTCCTTGTGTGTACAGATTCCTACAAGGAAGGACTTAGAGGGGTTCTTATGAAAGAAGGA
>SNQJ01S0219778.1:12498-27684 GCA_010110895.2 Picea sitchensis
TGATCATTATTGTATTAGAAATCCACTAATTAAGAAAAATGCTCCATACCATCCAACAATCACTACATTCACAACAATAGAAAAACCAATCAAATGAAATTCCACATATTCTAAATTTAACTGACAAAATGCATTTAGATAGTTCAAATGTTTGGAGTCATTGCCTTCGATCATTTGTGATTACAAAAGTGTTGAAATAAGTAATAACAAAACTTGTCATATTATATGTTTATTGTGAATATCCCATAAGACTATGGTATGGCGTTAAAAGGCAACAATGAAATCATGTTGGTTATAATGGTGTTGACAGTTCACCAAGGGCTTCTTGTTGGGGTTGCCAAATCTCATTTTGGATGTCTAATATGAGGTTGGTACCTTTATGTTTCGTGTGTGCTCCATTGACATTTTGTTAGTAGAGGGTTTTATTTGACAATCCTTGTCATCACTATTACTATCGATTCCTTAAAATCCCAGAGGTGGTGGTGATACCATTTCCATTCATAATCATTTAGGTATTTTCAATTTAGCAAATACAATAATGTAAGAATATAATACTAACAATAACTTTATGGAATAAAACAAGTATAAGTCAATAATAATAATAAAAGTGAAAAACTAACGAACGCTTATGTCATGTAACTTTGTAGTTAACGTTTAAAGGCACTCCTATACATTTAGGGAGTTGATTTGGCATTGATCTCTACTTCCTTTCGTCACCTCTTTTCAAAATCCTAAAAAACCCAAAACATCGTCTTTGATTAGGAGCATGAGCCAATTCACTAGATCCAATGATTATTAAATGCAAAATGCACGCATATCGTGTAGAAGTATTTTGGGTGGTGTTTTCACTAACCAAGACACTTCGCTCAAACCCTCTTAGGACATCCCTAGACTTTGTTACCTCAAAATGATGTATATATTCATTTTTTTCATAATGAATCTCAATGTTTTTGTTACCTCAAAAAGATGTATGTATTGCATTTTCCATAATGAATCCCAATGCTATTGTTTATTAATCTTTTTCTTTCCCAAGAAAAAAAGCTTTTATATTCACATGATATAAATATATGTGTTTATGTCTTTAATTTCGCTCACTATTCTTGTTGTATATTGGCATATACCTACAACCCGTTGCTTCAAAATCATTCAAATGGCCGCTATCCTATCCATATACGAATTGTTACAATACTCCAAAAAAGATCACTAATTACTAAACTTTCCAATGTTCACCATACAGACTCTGCGAACAGTATATGATATTACATTAGAGGCAAAATTTCATGGCTTATGTCTCCACACCATCAATGAATTCATAGAGACCAAAAGCACTCGCTGGCAATGTCAATGCTTCTTTTGAGAGCTCATCATCTTTTGCGTTCAACGCACGGAGGATATAGATGAAGGATATCCACTCAAAAGATTGAAAAGACAATTTTATGTCTCTTAACAGAGGGGCTAGTTTGACATCTTAAGAAGACTTTTTCTGATGTGCCCAATCAATAACCAACATCAAATATCCCATTACCTTTAGCTATTT
This sequence comes from Picea sitchensis, assembly GCA_010110895.2. Lineage (NCBI taxonomy): Eukaryota > Viridiplantae > Streptophyta > Pinopsida > Pinales > Pinaceae > Picea > Picea sitchensis. Next base: position 14,036 of record SNQJ01S0219778.1, read on the forward strand.
TATGTCCTTCTTGATAGCAACTTCCAACAGATTCCATAGAGCAATAAACTTCGTTCTATTGTTTATACCCATTCCCGGTGCATATTTGATATAAAGATAATGTCAAAGAAGCCCCAAGGCACCTCGAAGTCAAGTTCATGCATCACTGGGTTCCTTGGTTTTTTTGCTTTTAGCTCTGCTTTAAAAGTTTTTTCTGAATATAAAGTTATACTTCTTGTTATTTCCGAGGGAATATCCTTGTCCTTGAAGAGGATCAAATTTCGAGCCCACCACAGATTTGAAACCACGATGCTCGATAGACCTTTGTATTGACTTACAGATTTATTCGACATCCAATCTTTGAGGCAATCTTCAATGTTGGATTTATTCTAGACCGACTTAGGCTTTAGCTTGTCCTCGATAATCTTCATCACCTAAACTACATAAGGGCAGTCAACAAAAATGTGAGGAATACATTCATCATTAGATTTACATAAAGAACACCTAATGGGGCCACACCAACCACATTTCAAACCATTATCCCATGTGAGAAGTGTTGTTTAGAGCCAACCATAGAGTAATTTTACATTTTAATAGGGCATTTAATTTTTCCACCACCATTTTTTGGTACCTGAAAACAAGGATTCACAATTGGTAAAGTATCCTAGCTTGGCATTGAAGATGTCAATTTTGGGGTTTATGGACCAGCATAGGGAATGAAGGGTTTCTTCATCGAGGGAAATGAAAATAGAGATAAGGCATTTGATGTAGAGGTTCCATTCTTCGACATTGCTCCCTTCGAGACCCAAGGAAACCAATGATTTCCATCCAAACCTTCCACAAGGTTGGGATTCGTTGGACTTTGCATCATCAAGGGTGAAGATATCAAGTGTCCTCAGAGCATGGATGAGAGAATCAAAGCATATATAGTCATTTCTAGGCTCGATCCATGGGTCTTCATCGAGGTGTACCTGTCTCCTGTTACCAATTTTCCAAATTTTTCCTTCTCCCACTAGAGGGAATGCAGACACTAGAGCCTTCCAGATAATTGATACTTTAGGGGATTTCCTTGGCAAACAAAATCAGTCTGTGATGAACATATTAGGAAAGTATTTAGACTGCATTACCCGCACCTAAAGTGAGTTTCCCTAATTTAGTATCCAGAGGTTACGACCTGCTAAAGCTTGAGAAAAAAAATAAATGTGTTTTAAACCCCACCCCCCTAGTTCCTTCGGCAATGCAATCACAGACCATTTAGCCAGATGGATCCCTCCTACTTTGCAATGGCCATACCATAGGTATTGCAAGCTAGTTTTCCAAATCTTCATTAGAATTCCCTTGGGTATCACTGTTATAGAGCACCGATAATCTAGGATACTTTGTAGGAAAATTTTGAGGAGCATAGGTCTACCTCCCCTTGATAGGATCCTATTAACCAATATGGAGACACATGATTCAATCTTCTTTACAAGCCATCCCCAATTAGAGATGTGGTACTTTTCTGATTTCAAAAAGAAACCTAGGTATTTAAAACCTTCGCCCAAAGATCTCATTGGTGCTAGGATTATGTTACTTATCTGGACGGTTTCCTGATCTAATCACTAACTGAGAATGAGACAAGATTTGTCCTAATTTATCACCATATTTATGGTTGAGTAGAAAAGGTCCAAGATGCCTTTGAGAGTGGAAATATCCATTTTTTATCCATAGGTGCTACAAAAAACGTCGTCGACGGGAGGTGAGAAATCGTCTCCCTCGTTGAAACCTTAACACCCCTAATCGTACCATTGTTTTTGGCCGCATGGAGCATTTTGCTTAGCGCCTCGATGATGATGAGGAACAAGAAATGGGAAAGGGAACATCCATGTCTCAACTCGCAAGTCGCTTTGAAGAACCTTTAGGAAGCTCTATTAATAAGAACTGCACAAGAGGTTGATTGGATACAACCCATTATCCAATTCATCACCTAAAGGGACATGCCCATTTGTATCAATTCCAACATGATGAAAGTCCAATTGACCCTATCATAGTCTTTTGAGAGTTCAAGTTTCAATATGGCTACTTTTGCCTTCAAAGATTTAATAGAGAAGAAAACTTCCTATGCAACTGAGACGGCATCATGAATTTGTTTGTTCTGGAGGAAACCAAATTGTTCTTCAATTATGATTTCACTTAAGATCGGTTTCAGTCGCCATGCAATTATTTTGGTCACTATATTGTAAATCAAATTGTTGTAAGATATAGGTATGTAGTCCCCAAAGGAAGTACCATCATGTTTCCTAGGTATCAGGCACAAAAAAGTGGCATTAAGGGACCCAAGCATCTTCCCGGACCTTTGAGATTCTCTGACTACCAGAAGGATATCCTGCTTTAATATCTCATAGACACTTAGAAAAAATTCAACTATAATAACGTTGGGGCCTGGGGTTTTCCCTTGTTGCATAGAGGAGAGAGCTTCAAGGACCGCGGATTCTACAAATTCTTCTTATAGAAATCAATTCATATCTTCCATAATAACTGAATCAAATTTTGAAGCCACCTATAGGATATCCTGGATGAGGCATCCTTCAGGGTCTTTAAAGAGGGCCTAGAAGTAAAAGACCATTGCCTCGGTTTTGTCTTCAAAGGAGCTCAAGAGTCTACCTTCGTCGTTTTCAATCTCCCAGATGGTATTGAGGCTCTTGCTATAGTTTGTGTACTAGTGGAAAAAAATTGTATTATTATCACTCGCTTTAAGCCACCGGGCTCTGCTCTAAAGTCTCTAAGTTTGTTCTTCTTCTTTTAGAAGGGAGTGCTTGACTATTTCTAACTCCTTTGATTCCTTCATCTTTGCTTCACTAAGAATTCCTTCATCGATCGATTAGTATAGATCTGCTAATATTCCTTCACACTCCTTTCACTATCTAAGCTTTCATGCTTTGTAACCTTGGAGGCACTTCTTAGTGGCGTTTTTTTACCTTTTCCAGGTTGTCTGCAAATTGTTTCATCATTGTAAGAGGTTCCAAGGAATTCTAAATTTTCCATGTATTTTTAACTAGGTTTTGAAAATCCTCCTCCTCCAACCACACTTGGAAGAATTTTAATGGGGTCGGGGGGGGGGGATCCATTGTACACTTCATCCCGAGTGTAATAAGTCGGTGGTTCGAGATTCCCCCCTCTGCAACCAAGGAATTAACAGGGATGTTAGTTGACAGTAAAGCATTTGAAACTAGAAATTTGTCCAACCTTTTGGATACCATTTCTTTCTTTGTTCTGAAATTACACCATGTGGGAACCAATTTAATGGGTTTGATATCAACAAGATGGTGAGTTTGTAGGAAGGACATGAAGAAATCCCTTTGTGTGTCCTGTCTAGGGTTCTCTCCCCAAACCTCACAGTGGGATAGAGTGAGGTTAAGGTCTCCTCCTACTATAGTGAGGGGGTCACTGAGAGCACCTGCATGAGCCATGTCTTCCCAATAGGGGATTGTATCAGCATACAGACCGCAAATGTTTACCACAGAAAAAGAGAAACCAACATCCTTTACCTTCAATTTGACTGAAATGGCACAACGAAAGGAGGATGTCAAAATGGATTTGCACGCAGGGCTCCATCCTGTAATCAAGCCTCCAAACTAGCCCTCCACATTGATGGAGCAGAAGGACCAATTCTTGAGCCATGACTCCAAGGAGATTCTAGCTTTTTCTCATGTACAGATGGTTTCTTGGACTAGAATTACATCTCGGTTGAGGCTTTGCAAAACCCTTTTGAGGGCTAGCTTTTTTCGGGTGCCCTCTAACCCTCCCACGTTGAAAGAAAGAAAAACCATCGAGGTGTTGATATTATGGTAGCTACGGGAGGTATTTACCTCCACGTGTAAACCTGACGAGGATAGAATACTCCGGGAAGCAAGAAGAAACCGTAATGAGTTGGCTAATAACCCTAGAAGACTTGTCGGCTCAAGAAGATAATCTATATTAGGTTATTAGCCTTCAAGAGAAGAAGTCGGCCAGAAATAATAATATATACTGAACAGACAGATACCCAGAATGAGAAATCGGCCCACGCAGTTAACCAGAATTAGTATAAATACAGGAGGCCAGTTCTCATTCTGGAAGGCAGACTCAGTATTGCAGAGCAACACTTGTGTGCACTGCAGTTGCCCAGTTTCTGCGCAGGTTTGGAGGACAGTTGTCATTGCAGCTAGCAGTTACGCTCAGACTATCTCTTGGCTAGGGTTTGTACTATCTGATCAGCTCTTGTTGATGCGCTATCCTTGGGGAAAGGTGCGCTACCCTTTGTTTGGCTATCTAGCCTAGGGTTTGCTTCCGGAGTGATTCTCTTTCAAGGTTAAGGTGCTCGGAGGGTGTCTTCAGCCTATGGTTGGGTGACAAGGGTATTGTCAATGGTAAAATGAGCACATCCATTCTTATATTCTAACAAGTTATGGGCCCACACCTCCTTCATTCAACCTAAATGCTGGAAGGAAACATAGCCACTAGGATATTGAGCTCGTTGAGGAACTGTCGCTAGGGTTACTAGCATAAGCAACTTCCAAGACACTGTCGCTGGGGTTACTAGCAGGTGCAGTTACAGAAACCCTAATCCTCTCGTTGAGACACCCTAAGTGAAGAGATTGACCTAATCTCTGGACAGATCAGTGTGCCCTAGCCTAGAGCATCTCCTGGTACTCTCAGAAAGTCAAGACGTGAAGTTTGAGCCTTTGGTCAAATCTAGGGTTGACCAAGTCAAAGCAGCCATGACTTACTCTATGAAGTCAGAGAACAAGTTAGATGGAGCTTCTAACTTCAGAGCGTGGAAGACAAGGATCGATCTCATCCTTGCCAAGAATAAAGTGTTGGATATTGTGAAAGGAAAGATCGTGAAACCAGAGTTTGAAGAAGGTAAAGAGAAGGAACCACAGAACGTTGCAGTTATGGAGAAGTTCAAAGACGGTGACATCAATGCCATGAGTATCATAGTGGAATCTATAAAAGACCACTTGATACCCTACATCTCCCATCTTGACTCATTAGAAGAAGATGTAAATTGCCCTAATAAAATCTCTTCTTAGTCGAAACATTGGACAAGTTATGAGTCTGAAGAATGAGCTTAAGTGACATGAAAATGAATGATAGGGACAGCATAACATCGTATTTTGTGAGAATCTCTTAGTTAAAGAGATCAACTACAAGCTATTGAAGAGATCATCTAGAGAAGGAGGAATTGGGCAGACTTACCAGTACTGTGGTTCTTTAGGCTGGGATACATTGCCACCAAGCATGAACAAAAGGAAGAGTATCCTACATTTGAAGAAACTTTGGACTTGTTGTACTCAAGAAGAATCAAGAATCAGGGCAAAAGAGGAAATCCCAACAAAAGTATGATGATCAAGCCTTCTGTCAAGATTCAAGAATTTCGGGAACAAAGGAAGTTTGGTTCAAGGAGGAAGCCAAATCAAAGAGAAATACTTTTAAAAAGTACAATGCTTCAATTGTCTTCGAAAGTATGGCCATACAAGAATGTTGTCCCAGGAGCTAAAGAAAGGAAGGAGAAAACATGAAGCATCGATTCTACTCTAGAGAAAAGGAACCTACAAAGAGACTAAAACGGGGATGAAAGGCGTCTTCTAAAAGTAACAATACTCTTCTTATTCCTTGTACATATCTTATTTTGCATCGTCTGTACATATCTTGTATATCTATCTCTTGGAGATAATGTTCCAAGATGAACTATACCAATGGAAGAACAACAAGATAAAGGATTGCTATCATTAAAATACATGAAATATTAAAATACATCAAACAAAATCATGTGGAAATTATTACAAGATAAGCCGAAATAATCTTGAAGAGACTTAGAAGAAACAAAGACATAAAGAGTCAACAATCCAAAGGGGAAATTGGAGAAAGACTTGTAAGAAAGCAACAAGACCAGGCGTGAACTCTATTAAGACAAAGAGAATAGAATTATATTAGGAGACAATAAGGATCTTGAGATGGGCGTGGACCTACGTTAGGCGAATGGGATTATATGCACTCATACATGAAACAAGGATTAGGAGGGAGCTAATCCTATGATCCATTGAAGATGATGAAGTATATATCAAGGTAGTAACCATGAAGACATTATGTGCTCAGTTCAGAGCTTGGAAGAAGTCTTCTTGAAGAGAAGCCTTAAAAGTATCCTTATTTGTCAGGATCATGATCCTATGATAAAAGAAAGTGGAATCCCTTAGGACATGGAATCTATAAGAAACTCCATGGACCCTAAAGCTAAATAAAAAACATGAAAAGGGAAGAACAGCGAGATTCAAGAAGAGAAGCCTAAATAACCCGTTGAGTTGTATCAAGATCACAAGATTACCAACCTAATAAAAGAAATCAAGCAAAGGAAACTAAAGTTGAGATGAATAGTGTGAAGACTTAGCAGACAAATGTGAGATCGGAACTAGAGGTTCTCCCAAATGGAGGAAGAATACTATAATGATTACTATTTCGGTAAAGACAAACACATGAGTCAATATCCATAGGTTGAGTTCCATGAGATGATACAGAAATGTTCTCAGAACAATTGAACAAAGAGCTATATGCAAGGCAATCTCAAGACTTTGAGGCATGAGAGACCCTTGTATGCAGATTGAAGAAGATAACTTGGTGGAGAACCTCCGATTCCACCCGGCCGAGCGTGGGTGAATATTTCCTATAACAAGATATTGCATCAAGATGATTACTCATAAGATCAGATCTCCTTGATAGCTGACATGAGAATTACCACATGGATATGTTCCAGTTTTCCAACAATGATATATTTTATTGATGAGCTACATAAAGCCTTCAAAGAAGACCAGTACTCGAGACAGAGGTACATTTTGAAATCAAACATTACATTATCCATGATGAAGTTCAAAAGGAGAAAGAGGTTCTCTCTCCAATACATATCTCCACGAGATGGCTGATAAACAAACATCTTGGTAAAACTTCTATACAAGATGAAAGAGTTTACGTACTCAGTGGAGCTCGTGGAAACAAATTACTTCTTATTGAAAAAAGGAAGAGATGACTCCCAAGGTTGGGAGGGAGCACCGATATGTAGCGTTATGGACAATCATTTTGGAGTTTGAAAAATGGTCCAGTTCGAAATAGATTTCCTTACCGGTTCGGAGCGTGGATTGAGATTTCTAAGGACATGGGCTACATTTGTAGTTAACATGAAAATGGTCCAATTATTGATGTATCATGAACAACGACTTCCCATTATGGTTAACATGAGGAATAGTTTAAAACATTCTCTCTTCTTGAGGTTTACTCAAGAGAAGGCAGCCACTCTCCTTGAACAATTTCTCATTGGTCAACATGAGAATGGTATGTTTGGAGAGGAGTTGTCTGGGCAGATCTTTTACTCACTAATGGTTAATAGAGGAAATGGTCAGAACAGGTCATTCCATAGGGTTTATACATTCTCTCGAGGGTGCACTTTGATTAGTGCTGGAGGAATGACATAGTTAGGTGAATGATCTAGGTTCAAAAAATCAAGGACAATTATTCCTCAAGGGAAAACTCATTCCTCCGACACCAAACAAATTGTAACCTGGAGAGAATGGTCCAGGTTCATAAATCGGGGACAATTATTCTTCCTTGCTTGAAGAATAATCAAATAGCTCATCATTGATGTTTTACCGTTTGAGAGAAGATATTCTTTCATATCTCAAAAACGTGAGTGAAACATTGGCCAAGATGATTGGGTTTATATCGCAACATTGTTACATGCAGGTTGATATCAAATGGTTATTATAAAGAACTATATGATAGTAGATGTATACTATTGTGGTGGATGTGTATTCCATTTGACTATCGTTATTGATCAAGAGTACTTGTTTGCTACTTGGTGTGGTAGTGTACCAACTGGATTGTAGTTATGTACTACTATGGATAGCAACAATTGTGTTCTATTTATGTTAGATTACCTTGAAGGCTGTCCAGCAGGTTTGGTAAATAATTATCAAACACTGACGACATGAATTTTCAGGATAGAAAATGGTTCGAGAACATTTTACTCTTCTATATTAAAATGGCTCTTGTATATGCTGTGGAGTGAGCATCATGTCTGATTACTCAAATAGAGGATGGTTCTGAGATGATGCGGTATCAGTGAAATGATGGTTCTCATGATCTAGTCCTATATAACTATGTTGATGCTCTGGGGTGAATGGTATGTTTGTGCTCAGGGCTTGTACATGTACTTCTACTAGGGGAGGGAGTGTTGATATTATGAGTAAGAAACATTGGGAATTATTTACCTCCACCTTTAAACCCCGACAAGGATAGAAGTCTCAGGAAGAAGAAACCCTAATGACTTGGCTAATAACCCTAGAGACTTGTCAAATTTGAGATAATCTATATTGGACATTAGCCTCACTTGAAAGAATGACAGGAAATAATAATATATAATGAATAGAGTGGATACCCGGAATGAGAAGTCGGCCGAGGTAGTTAGCTAGAATTAGTATAATCTGAGTGGTTCTCATTACATTTGATCTGATGTGCAGAGCATCACTTGTGCCCTTGTGGTTGCGGTTTTTAGCGGGTTTTGGAGGAATAGGTGTTGTTGGCTACTTGCTGCGGCTACTTGATTAACTTGGACTATCTCTTGGTTGGGTTTTGGACTATCTGATCATATCTTGTTGATGCACTATCCTTGGGAAAAGATTGTGCTACCCTTTGTTGGCTATCTAGTCTAGGGTTTCGAGTGATTCCTGTCAAGGTTAAAGATACTCGGAGAATTAGCTTGACCCTATGGTTGGAGTGACAAGAATTATTATCAATGGTAAAGCACATCCATTCTTATATTCTAACATGAGGAGGGTTTTCTAGGGAATCCCCTTCTCTAAAGGCCCTGATAATGGAGGCTTGCTTACCTTTACGAATTTCCATCATGGCTTTTTCTTGTGTCTTTAGGAGTTGGGATTTTCGTCCCACTGGATTGGATTGGGGAGTGTCTAAATTTCAAGACCCATTTGGACGATAAAACTTCCATCTGTTTTCCTTTGGGTCCAAGGGCATAGCATTTCTTTTGGGAGGGGCATCATTTTTTTCTTATCTAAAACATTCCTTTTATCGGCTGGTTCTAGAGAAGGCAATTCATGAAAAGAAGAGTCTTTAGGACATAACAGAAGGGGCTTTGAACGAAACTTTGGGGGGACTAAATCTGAAGTGGGGAGGGAGAGACAAATGGGATTAAGAGGGGGTGGGGGAGGAGGAGAACTTGAGTTGGGAAGGGCTGAGTTGAGGGAGACCAGGAGAGGAGAAATAGGGAATCCAACTACCGAGGAGAGTATAGGAGCTTCAAGGGGAGGAACAAAAGGTTAGAGAAACTTTAGAAAGAGAAAAATAGGGAGGTGGGAAACCATACACGAGAGGGTTGGGAAACCAGGAGATCTTGAGGGTTGTCCAATCCAGCGACTAGCGATGGAGATATATTGAGAGAGTTGAGTAGCTGCATCCTAGAGTCTTCTACACTTTGAGTTACTGTCTTCCTTCCTTTCTTCCACCAGAATTTTGGACCACTCTTGAGCATAGGACAAAATTTCTTGCATTCAGCTCGTGCATGACCAATTTCATGGCATCCATAACATCAGAAAGGAACCTTCCAATAGTCTACTTTCTGGTGCCAAACGCGATCTCCATATGCAAGTCTAATGGTTCCCAACCAATCCTTCATGCACGTCAACTTCAATGTGTATCCAGGCCCATCTCCTGTCGATCTTGCATTTTGAGTTGGGTATGAGCCCCATGAAAACCCCTAACTTACTCCCGATAGCTTTCGGGACCTCTTGGGTCCAAAACCCTAGGGGTAGTCTTGGAAGAATGGCCCAAACCCTCATGGTGTTTATGGGCCCACGCTCTAGGTCGAAATAGACATACCATTTATGAAGCACTAGTCCAGAAGGACCCCATGACTAACTTTTTGCTTAGTAATGAGTTGCAGTTGGTTGTTGATTGTAGAATAAAGCAAATCCAACCTTTGACTAATACATGAAATTGAGAAAGGTAACCCATCAAGGGTTTCTAATTAAGTTCCAACAATCTCCCAAGAGCATCTTCACCTGACATTTTGCTAGTGAAGCATCCAACTGGGGTTCTTTAGTTGAACTGGGATATTTCTACAACCAGGATATATTTACTGACTACCATTTCGAAACTTCCAAGCCTATGTCTAATGCAATTGGATTTCTTTTTTATGTGGGCTCCAACTGCGAAGGAAACCCCTTTTTCATCTTCGATGCTAACCTTGTTTTTGCCTTCATCCGAAGAGTAAGAGAAAGGTCAATGTGAAGAACAAAGGCTAGAAATGGAACAACTAGGAAGTCTTCGAGGGGAGAACCATTATCGATAGCTTGAGGAGACTAGGTGAGATGATCTGGATTTAGTAACGAGCATCTAAAGAATTAACTTACCCAGGAAGGGGAGAGAGGGTCGATACAGGAATCCATGTGAACGGATTTGGGTTAGGAACTCCTCAGACGTACGAAAGGCTTAATTGATGTATGGGCTATGCCCATAGTCTAGAGCTTCACCATCATCTTCGTCCATCAAGTGGATGAGGATCAATTGAGGGTCAAGTGTGGGTTCATAATGAACATCGTCTTTTCCATTAAGCAGGGGAGAGAAATTAAATTTGAGAATAATGAGTTCGACGGATGGGAAAGGGAGGGAAAGGGGTGGGGGTATGGGCCTAGAACTGTGCTATAGCCTATGGTGGGAAGGCTCCATTTGGTGAGAAAAATCACGGACCAATGACTCGATGTTTCTTTTATTTTCTATAACTCTCTAGAGTATTTTACTATTGTCTATTAATCTTTATTGTTATAATTTATGTCGTTATTATTGTTATAATTTATGTTTGCCTCAAAATCATTTTTTTGGAGCATGGTAAGATGAAGATAAAAAAAAAGGCAAAAGTGACATTGGTTTGTAGAGAAAAAAAAAAGTGTTTAAAGATGTTTCTTGAGCTTGGTTGAATCAATGTTGAAATTTTGTGTTTAATTTGAATGTTTTTAACTATTTCAAATATTTTTTTACATGTTGTTGTTGAGAGGAAACGATCAACATGGATGATTCGAAATGTATCTTTTAAAGACTATATACGGTTAAGAACATGCATGAGTTGATTTACCATTTATGAATTAAAGAAGAAGCTTAATGAAAGAAGTTGAAGCCATATAAGAAGTTAAAAACTACAAAACCATAACACCAAAGTTGATAGCGAGGAGTTTGGCACAACTTTGCTTACGTCTCAGGGCCTTTGTCTCATTAGAAAACTTCTTATTAATCTTTAATGCTTTAAAAATACAAAAGAAATACTTACATAACAACTCCTGAAACAACCTTTCAGATCTACAACTTATAGACATAAATAAACATCACCAATGGCCACAACATGTAATTCTGAGACTTTTGAGTATGAAGTTGGCTATTCTTGGCTCGATATCTTGGGCTCACGAGCCTTTTATGTTTGGATACCTGAATCGCGAGGAAACAAAGATATATTAGGACTCCCCCTCAAATTACGCAGCTTTGATTATAAGGTGTTTTGCTTAAAGGCGGTCCCTCATTCGAATCCTAATGTTGTGCCTGTCGGATCCATACGAGTCACCGATTTCGTTGCCAAAACTCATTTTCTCGATTTATGTGAGCTAATGGCAAGAGTCCTGAAATTTAGCGACCAGACATCCAAATTTAGCGAGATTCCAGTTGGTGGTAGCGCCATGTTGGCGCTTCAGGAGACTGCGTTAAACATCTCGCCGGACCCGTGTCACCTTGTCGATGGCAGAGATATGTCTGCGCATGATGCGGCTACTGCGTGTCCATTCGATACGACCATTGACCACCAAAACTTACATATGTGTCATTAAATGCGGTGCCGCGTCAATTTTCATCTTTCCCCGTGTAGTGTCCATGATTACCACATTAGCCTTCCATTATTGCCACATGTACGTCCATATGAGTTACATCAGCAGCGTTACGTACTACCACATCTCCACGTTAGTACGTACCAAGTCAACGCTTTAGGTATGACCATGTAAGCGTCCGTCTGATTACCGCATGTCACTCTATACGTCAACATCACGTACTTCCACGTGTCACCTATACATCGGTATCCATACAAAACATTGGGATCCGTCTGATTGCCACATGTCACTTACTTACTATTAAGCCCTAAACGCTTAGCTCATTACCCCTTAATTGGGGCATATTACATTAGTAATGTTATTTTATTTATGTTGGCTTTAGTCCATTAGTTGTAATTATACCTCCTAGTCTCCTGCTATACAAAGGGCGGGCTGGAAGTGGAATGCTCTTGTAATTGTACATTTATGTGGGCATAAGGGAGGTTGCCCCTCGAAGAGCTTATTATCTGAATTTATATCTTTTCAAGGCGTTGAGTACTTATTAGGGTTTTCTATGCTATATTGATATTTGGTTCTTAACATATGGTTTGAGAGCTCAAAGGTTTTGGGTTTTCTTTGCTACATCTGAGACACCTTGTTTTTGCCTGAATTTTTCTACAACATTTTGGAATGAATAGCTGTTTTCTTTATTAGATGGATCAAAGATACGTTGGGTTAAAATTCGACTCCACGAGGCGCCCTTTTAGGAGATACAACACATGCCAAGAGATAGGGTTCGAATCATCCTAGCAGTCATTGCAAGAATTTTAGCTATAGAAAAATTTATAGCGTTCCCGATTCTGAAATATGGAGGTTATTCGAGAGAAAATAGTAGAAGTATCTTGTGGTAAAAATTCCCCGACTTAAAGGTCATCTTGTTTAATGAATACACCACAGTAGAGATAGGGTATCGACTGATCCATTTGTAGATACACCCTGTGGAAGATAGGGTATCTGACTAGTCCTATTGACTAGTCTCAAGAAGGTGTTCCAGGTAAAACAATCATAACTTCTTCCTAGAGTATCCAAATAGAGTGAGACTGGTTGCATTCGATAGTGGACAATGTGTAGTATTTCTGGTATGAGTTTCAGAATTTATATCAATTATTTTGTGCGGGGCATGCTATACAAGTGAGATCTTCTAGAAAGGCCAAAAATCAACAAGTTGTGGGGAAGTTACATAAATTCCACTTGGAACATCCAATTTTGATCAGACTTGTGGCATTGCAGAGAAGAAATATCAGAGAACTACAAAAAATAAAGTTTCATACCCAGAAGGGCCGAAACTTTGGAGATATAGAAGAAGAAAGATTGTCTAGCAGAACCACCTCAAAATCAAGTTTCAAAAGTGATACTTGGACAACATGCCACCCAAAAAGGGAACTTCTGCACCAAATAAGCCTCCAGACAATCCTACATGGACTCTTGATGAAGGTGAAGAAATGCATAGGGACATAAATGATTTACAAAAGAATACAGTAACAAAAGATGAACTACAAGAGATGATGGAGGGTTTAAAAGGGGAGATCATGGAAGGATAAAAAAATTTCCTAATAGAGAGGACACCTGAAAGTGGAAATGTATCCCATGAAATTCATGATGAGGACACAAGGAAGGTGAATCAAGAATGGAGAGACTCCAACTTTGGGTTGAAGACCAACCACGTTCCTAAGATCAATATGAGGAAGTTTGATGGCAAGGACCCAATCACATGGATACTTCAGATGGAGCAATTCTTTG
>SNQJ01S0219779.1:0-15186 GCA_010110895.2 Picea sitchensis
TAATGTTTTTCTTTTTTGTTTAATTTGGGTTTTGAATTTTTTTTAAAATGTGTTTTTTTGCTTCACCACAAATGAAAAAACTTCCAAAGATTTTTTTATTTTTATTTATTTATTTTTCAATGTAAATTTAAGAAAAAAAAAGTTAATAAATAAATTTTAAAGTGACCATTTTGTATCCAATTTTGGGTTTTTTTTGCATAGGGATCTATTTTCAAAACCACGGTTTCAATCAGGTCGTAATTTGCCATAATTTTAACGTTTAGAATTCTTCTTTTTTTAGTTAGTGTCATTTTTTTATTTAGATGTTAATTTAAAGGTTTTTTTGAGCTACTATATGAGTTTTGAAGGCCATGCTTGAAAAATGTTGTAATTTTGACCCTGTTTGAAAAAATGGTGATGCCGGTAGCACCACTTTTTGATTTGGGGGTTGATTTTCATGTTTTTTATGCAAACATATGGGTTTTTTGGGCCAAAGTTCTCGTTTTGAGGTCATAGTTCTCATTAAGTTGGTAACTATGTTTTTATTTTTTTAATATGTGGGGGATGAGACCTCAGTGCTCGTCATAGGGGCTTCTATTGATTTTAAGGCCTGCAATAGTTAATCCTTTAGTTGAGGGATCCTACACATGTCCATGACTGAAACGTTATCCTTCATCTTCTTCAAGTCTTCCACCACATTATAGTCTAGCTTAGGAGCTTCCTGTGTGTGTATGTTGGTGGGATTCTTTCTAGAAGAGACTAAGGGTTTTGGGTGATCGACCGCTTGATTCCATCTAGATAACTAAGTAGTGGTGGGATTAGTTTAGACCGGTTGACTTCTACCTCATGTCTTCATAGATAGGAATTCAACAAGAGGTTCTTTCACTTCAACAAAATCGTTGAAAGGCATCGGGTGGTTGGAATCTCATAATAGCATGGTTGTCTCTTCTGGTGGCTCTTGACTTTCCTGAATGATGGTGTTTATTATCGAGCCACTGGGTTTTTCTATTAGGGAGAATTCATATAGGAATGAGTTAGCCATTAAATTCATAGCATGCACCCATTGAGGGAAGTCCCTTTTTGAATCATTCTCTTGGTGGTACGTGCAGAAAGAGTCAGATGCTATAATTCCTAAGTCAATGTTTAGGTTAGTTGGGGGAGGTTCTATGGCTTTGAAAGGTGGATTTATTTTAAAGAAGGGTTTATAAGGCCTATGATTTTGGTTTCCCTCCCCAAAATGCCTTTTCATATCTATGATATCTCTGAGATTTTTTTTATCAACTGTTGTAGGTTATCTAGATCTCCTCCTTCTTCATCAGGACCTGGTTCTTTTTGTCTTATTGGGGGTCTTGTTAACAAAAGTCCTCTCTTAGGTAGAGGTTAGGTTTCTTTGTTCATCAGAGAGATCTAACCTTCTTTGCATCCTTTCATTTGGAATTCAATCATTTTAGCTTGTTCAAAATTTTCGGCTAGGGTATGCTTGGAAGCCCTTTTTACGAACATGGAGATGGAAGCTGGGAGAGCATTAGCATATACTTAAATTTGAAACTCTTGGGTAGGTTTAGCCTCAGGTTGAAATTTTTTCAAGATAGTTGTAAACCGTTGGTTGAAATATTTAACCTTATCTTTTCGAATCATGGTGGCAGAAAAAAGTTCAGCCATTAAAGCTCCCATGGTGGTTTCTTCTGCAAATTTATCTAAGAAATACTTTTGAAACTTCGTCCATCTAGTTATGGATCCGATTGGCAGGTTGAAATACCAAGTCAAGAATGAATTCTCAAAGGTATTGGGAAAAATCCTACACACTAAATCTTCATGTTGTACACTGAACAATATTATTGCTAATATGAACTTCTTGATATGGTCCTCAGGAAATCCATAGGTTTCGGGGTCAAATTTTGGGAGTAATTTTTTCGGGTGTCGGGGTAGGTTATGCACCTGTCCTGAGGTTTCCAGAGCATCTCTATCTAACAATGGTTTATTATATTGAGTTTTGTTTCCCCTTTCTTCATTGTTATCATTATTATCCTCCATGTCTTTTGATTCATAAGCTGAGCGATTTGAGTTAGACCTTTCCTCGTCAGATTCAAAATCTTCAGGTTCAGAGTAGTTACCAACTGGTGTTTTGGGTATCAGATCAAGTGGTTGTTCGATCTCAATAAGAGAAAAATCTATCAGGTCTTCTACTGTGTGAACAAAAACATGGCCATGGGTATCAACAAATGGTCTTATTACTTGTTTTCTATGAGGAAGTAAAGGAGATAAAGTTAACACTCCAATTTGTCGGGCGTAATCTCTTGTGATTCTTTTGAACTGGTTCAACTCCTCATGGGGAAGAGCATAAGGTATTTCAGGGAATGGGTGTTCTACTTCCTTGTGCTGAGGTGAGTTACTCGTTTCAAGAGTACTCTCTGTACGTGGGTTATTTTTAGAATGACTAGCCATGCATGTGGGATGTTTTAAATCTATAGGCTATGCTAGATATATTATCAGAAATATTATTATCAATTTATTCATCGGCCCTCCTTCTAGTTCCAATTATGTTTAGGGGTCCTAAATCCCTTTAAATCATCAATAGGAACCAAACCCACCTAAGAGGCCCAATTAGACTCATAAGCATTTGATGAGTGGTAAGGTTCTCCAGTTTCATGATCTGGATGGGTTTATCAATGGGCTTTAATTGTGATTGAAAGACAAGAATGTATTTTATGTTAAGCCTTCTCCTTAACCCAGGAAGTTCTATTTTTTGGTTCTTTTTTTTTACATTAAAACAAAAGGAAGATGAAACTCTAGACTAGATGACAGAGAGAAGGTAACTATGTGTTTTGGTGGAAGGTTGGGTTTAGGATAACCTTTACCCTAGCATGCAAACAATAAATGTCTAAAAAACTTCAAATTAGCATTAATACCATTTAATTAGTGGACATTCAACATCATCTGAGACAACAATTAAAGAAAAGAAACATACATGTGAATAAAAGCTAGTGCAAGAAAAGTAATTTCCAATACTCTATCACCAACCACGGATTTAACACAATCGATTTCTAGTCATCAATTTAGAATAAAAGAACTGTTACAAAATCATAAGATAATTTTAAATACAAGTACAACAAATCTTACTCAACAAAGAAGAAAATATCGAATTCGAAGACAGAGATAATAATCCTCCTCGGTCTAAACACATTTATGCCTTAGATGATAGAAGTGTCTCTGGTTCTAAACAAAACTTCTGAATTAATTAAAATTGCATAGAAATAGGTCTATTACAAAATTCAGAAAAATATTTCTCTCTAAAACCATCGACCCTTAAACACGAGCTCGATATTCCTATTTATAAAGAATCACTAAGCTAAAAATCATTAATAAAAGTCGTGTTAAGTGAAACAAAATGACACGTGGCAGATTTATCTCTTTGTTCGCCTGAGATCGTCTGATCTTTTCACTGCAGTGGATTATTTCTAACATATTATGACCATTGGAAGAAGAGGTCTTCACATGTGTTTTCATATGGGAACCTATGTTGATCCATCAGGGCGGAGAGGAATTCCTTTATATCTACTACCCATTCCTTGTACTTGATCAATTTTACACTTAAGTGTTGTAGAACTGTCATAGCTTTGATCGAGGATTCCATGAACTTCTTAGCCAGACCTAGGATCATGCTTGAATTCTGCGAAATATTTGTTTCCCATTCCAGGTCTTTCTCTACATGTTGTTTAACAATATCTTGCAATTCAGTGAAATATTCCAGTGGACCAAACTCTGGCAAATTGATGCCCTTCATTTCCAGGTTGATTTTCTCCCAGCTCTTCTCTCATTTTTCCCACCTTTCTTACATTTTTTGCTGAGGCTCTTGGACCATAGACACCCAATGTTTGGTTGTTTTCTATATTTGATTGATACTACTATCCATCAACACTTGGATACCATTCTCCTCTTCTTGACGACCCAACTGTATTTCATTGATGTAACCGATTCGTTCTAAGGCCCGATGTGCCTTTTCGAACTACCAATGCATATATTTTCATGTCTCCATACCCATTAAAGTATCTTCTTGAATATAAGCTATTTGGGTGGTAAAGTGGTCTCTTTCACTTTTGAATTTATCGTACATTTATTAGAACTCACTTTTTAAGAGTACCGTTGCATGTGTTGAGTTTTGGTAGTACTCACCCTGACGATGAAGATGTTCCAATTCGTTTCTCATGGAAGATGACACCTCTTCATCCTTCTTCGTTATGTCAAGTTTGGCACCTGTTATGGCCATTCCATCTCCAATGAGCTCGATCATCTTAGTATGCTATGTACCAAATATTGTTTCTTCCATGGTTATGAGAAGAGTTTTATCCAATGTGAGTCCTATGTTTTTGACCATCCTTTTCACTATGACTTTTATCTTCTTATCATAAGCAATGGCCTACTTGTTGACAATTTCATCCACGGGCTCTGGAATATGTTGATCTCCCTAGGACAACATATTTCATAGTCTTGCAGGTGTGTAGAGGTGCTACATGGCATCTTCTTATGATGGTTCTTGTTTTGTTTCATGATCGGGAACACTCGACTCCTTGTCATGGGATTTTCTTGGATGTTATATAGGATGGTCATACTGCATGGTCTTAGAGATCGGTTTCACCTTCAATCCATATGAGAGAGTAGAAGGAAGATCAATACTGATTGAAGGTTTGGATAGTGAGGTACCAATTTCTAGTGGCTTCGTTGTTCCTCCTTATTCATCTATGTCCATGTCATATTTGGAGCTAGCCCCATGTGTCTTAGTCTCTCCCATCGGTGGATTATTCATTGAAATGAGGAATTTAGCCTTAGAAGAAATTGTGGCATCCTGTCCACCCTCCAGATATTCTGGTACAATTTCATCAGGATCCAGAGTATATACTTCACCTGAGATTCTCTTATGGGTGATTACAATCAGAGCTATGTGTGAAACCTCTGATCCTTCATCTTCATAATATATAGTAATGAGGTCCACAAGACAGATGGCACCCCTATATCGCTTGATAGTCCTACTTGGCTTTGCTGAACTGAAACTGTTATCAGAGATCTCACCTGGACAGTTTCTTCTTGATCGACAGTTTCTCTTGGTGGAGCACCACTTGATCCATTTGGCTCTACCTCTTCATCGTTGATGTTGATCGGGGTACTCCTCTTTGATTCAATCAAAGCGTTAAGTGGAGGATATTTATATTCCCTTTCTATGGATCTTTCGGCTTCTTCTAGTAACAACATCCTCCACCTTCGTGCCTCTGTTGCTTCCACTATTTTGCTTTCATCTCTAACCCTAAGAGCTTCTTGAGTTGTCTACTCTATTGTATCAACCTTCTCGTTTAGGGACATCTCCTTCAAATTAGTCATATTTGGGTTGGACCTTATTTGCAATACTCCCTCCCAGTCCTCAACGCCTTTAGTGAAGATTTTTTCTTCAAAATTATCTTAAGAAAATGGTCAATAGGAGGATACTTGTGCCGTGTGTTGGGGAACTAATACCTTGGGATCGTTCTTGCAGAAGCGACCTCTATGAAACTGATACTTGATATGACTGAGCCCTTGATTTTTCGTATGAGCAATATCCCTAACCATGTAGAATCCTATGTGGAAACCATATGGAATGAACACTCTATTCTCTTCTTTGACTAGGGAGGCATTGTATCCTTGCAAGATGGTGTGGTAGTAGATCTCCCCCAAAATAAGGCAATCTAGGACATGAACAGGGAGAAGGTGGGATGCGCCAGTAGATTTGAACTCTCTAATGTAAGTGTTAGTTTCTTTGAAGTACCAATGGCCAACATTTGCTATCATCTTCTTTTTCGCCACCAAAAGTCAATGGAACTCTTTTCTAAAAATGAGGAATCAAACCATGGCTAGGATCTCATTGCATATTAAAGTGTATGATATTTTATATCTATTTTCCCACAATATGTTGAAATAAACATGTACAGGCAATTCAAAAACATGCCAACACAAATTCATACATGAAAAAATGTTTGTTGCACAAATTACATTCAATAAGTAGGATTCCATGTAGAAAACCAGAACCTCTCCTTCCTTTGGTGTCTAAGTTTGTGAAAGATTTATGCTATCTGTTTGGAGATAATGGCTCCCCAATTGAAGTTGCTCCCCGAAATTTCCACGGTGTATGCTAATGGCATCCATGCTTATAAAAATTTGGAGTAATCCTTTTCTCCATATAGTCAACAGATTAACACCATCAGATACATGTATGGATCCTGTAGATTTACTGTGTTGTACCATCCAGTGCTACTATTTATGAATTTCTTGTCTTCTTTCCACCATGAGGCTAGCAATAAGTTGGTGTCATGAATCTCATATAACTTGACCATGAAGTCTGTGTTTAACCTTTCCTTCAGTTCTCTAAGTTTTTAGTACTTCTGCTCCTCCATCGAAAGGAAAAAATTGACACACTCGCCTTGTTCATTGTTGATGGTGCACTTTACCATGTCGGCATGGTGGATTATCCATCCCAAGGCTTCGATGCAGGGCATAACTGGGGTCTGGCTAGCCACCCTATGCAGATTTGACCTCATAATGTTTGGAAACACCTCATCATACAATATTCAGAGATATGGATTGTTGTGAGGTGTGAAATCGAGATAGTTCTCTTGACTAATTTTATTGTAGAGGTCTCCCTAATGTGAGAGCACCACTTTAGAACCCGTGGTCTCTTCTCTATCACTGAATGCTGGATTTTGGATGAACTACTTCTTGGTTGACGTATGGATAACATATTCCATGTTTGAGGAAAAATCCAACTCCCTCGTAGCACTTGGCGTAGATTCTTCCCCGACCACTGGTTCTTTTAGCTTGGGCATCCTTGGTGAGTGCCTGGTTGTCGACTTTCTTGGAGGCATTTTCTGCAAAATACCAAGTAAGATACCAACATATAAAAATATTATGGATGCAATTGAAAATGTATATATGATGAAGATAAAACATACCTCTTCCTTGCACAAGATTAACTTGGTTTAAATATTGGATGTAATCTCTTAGATGCGCTCTCTCGCTCTATCGACTGCTACATGAAATAAAATATTCATGCACAAAATGGAACGTACGAATATATCTTTGTAATTTAAATGGAGAGCATACTTACCTTGTTGCATCAGTCCTTAAATTTAAGGTTGTAAATGTGCCCTACAAAATATATCACTAAATTCGAACCATATTCGGTATTAAATGAAAATGAAAATTGTCAGCGAAGAAGTGAGTTACTTTGTAGTTTATCGGTAGATTCAAACTTCTATTTCTTGGTCAATGCATGGGATAGTAACATGGGTCTAGCAAAACATTAATTAGCCTCTTAAACAAAAAAAATAAATCTTATCTATGTCGAAAGAATCCCATCAAACTATTGACCCTTCTCGTACTTTCAACACTGGTATGATCGACATCGGGGAAAAATGGACAGGGTCTTGATATGGAAACAAAGTGTAGAGTGGCTAGGATCGTCAATGTAGAATGTGGGAGATTTGACAAAAGTCTTTGTTGTATGAATTCTTATCAGCCTGTCGATAGTAAACAAGAGGATCAACGTCGACGCTCTTCTTTAACATTTTCCTTTTTCGTTGATACCTTTAGCCGAAATCTCTAATGCCAACCCAAAAATATGTACAATGCCGATGTGGAAATGTTGACTTGGATATATGGCTAAGACCCAAGAACATAAAGAGATGATGTAGGGAGAACATGCAACGTCATACAAATTGCTCACATGGAAAGGACATGTGGCGGTTGATTTCAACCTCTTCGTGGGAAACATTACTTCGACATCGGTGATTTCTTCTGGACATAAGTTTGGTTTCCACACTATATTCTACCATCATCGATGCTATAACAATGATCGACGATCGAACATCAACTAATTTTATTGTTAAAGTGGAATATTTTCACAGTTTCTTCTCTCAAATTATGTTCATACCAAATATGTGTCAGCGATCGACAACCGACAATGACAATTTATTCCATTTGTGATTTACCTCTTGAAATTTTTCGATGCCAAAGAGTTTTGGTAATGATAAAAGACTATCTTATAGGTCAATTTTCGTCGATCGACGATAGTTAAAAGTTTTAAACCATGCACCTTTAGAGCTTATCTCCCATTGTTACTTAGAAAAATCAATCTGTCAAAACCAAACAAAAAGGCTGATGATAAAATTTAATGATATAAAAGAAAGAAAAAATCATTCATCCATAATACAGACTCTGACTTAGAAAAAATAAAAAGTGGTACCCAAAAATAAAGATTTCGCAAAATTACTTTTAGGGTGTGTTGAGTGCTTAATACAATCTCGCATAAATATAAAATTATATTTATATTTAATTACATTTCTTGTACATCTCAAGATCCGCAACACACATTTTCAGTAAAAAAAATCATTCGACAAAATAAGGAAAATTATATAATCTCACAGTACTTAAATGTAATCATTATTTGACAAAATCACCTTAGGTAAATGCATTGTAAAATAGATAACATAGAAAAATTTAAATTAAATTTATGAATAAACAAGATCATTTGATCTGTCCATATAAAATATGGATTTATATTCCATAGCTCAATTAGTTACCAAATAGCATGAATGTATCTATACACAACAACAAATTTCACAACCAATGGTTCATCATTTACTTTAATTTGTCATAAATACATAATTATGATCTATTGCAATCTTATTAAAATATGAAATACCATAAAAAATGAAATACCATTAACATATTGGTTGATACGTGTTGCAGATCTCCGACCGTAGAATAGAATTGTGCTAGGTCCTTCTTTTCTCTTGTCAATCCAAAGACTTCAATGGTACCTCCCAACCAACACTAGGGGTACTCTTCTTCCCCCTTATCGCCCCAAGCCACAAAGGGGTCACACACAAAAACAAAATCCAACAACACCCAAAAGTTTCCTCACAAGGAAGAGCTTCCACTCTTTTCAAGTCTTGGAATCCCAACTCTCACAAGTAAAACTTAGTCCAAAAAGATTTTGGAAGCATAACAGTACTAACAAAAGTGAAGTCCCCTCTCCCTTTCTCTCATTTATTTTATATAAAAATTCCCCATGACACATGTCCTCAAGCACAATTAATTAATTTTTAATAATTTAATTAGAGGATTATTCACCTACTACATGTGTCACATTCTCCCAAAGCTGCACAAGTAATTTCTCTTTTATTTTATTTTAAAAGACATTTTCCCTCACATTCCCCAATGTGTTCCTATTTTTTCTCTTAGTTGTCCCTTAGTTATCCAATCCCTCATTTACTTTGTTTCCCCTAACTTGATTTTAGTTTGAGTTGGATTAGGAGTCTTCTTTTAGTTAGGCTTAGTGGTATATTGACTCAAGATGCTCCTCTATGTGGACAACCTATTCTCTCATGTTTTGTTTTCTTTTTATTTATAAACACCTTTTATTATTTTCATGCACACATGTGCATCTACCTAAATTTTAATTATTATTCTCTCTTTTCTTAGAGTTTGATTATATCTCAAATCCTTTAACTTGTTTAATATTTTATTTAGTCCCTTATTTAGACTTAGACTTAGAATTAGGCTTAGACTCTTGTTTATATTTCTTCGCTTATAATTTAATGATTAATTAACGATTATGTTCTATAAGGTCTCAAAATTTTTATTATGTTTTCTTGGTCATCTAGATTTTTATTGACTCAAAATTGAATTACGTGATGTTTCGTTCAAGACGCACCTTCGTGCTCCAAGGGTTCCACTCACCTTTGACTTGTTTTGGAAGTTTTTCTGACACTTGGAGTCAACACTCCACTTAGTTGACATTGTGAGAGACTAAGGGCCTCTAAGGAATAATTATTCCTCCTTATTGTGCACCCTTTATATTTCTTCATGAGCAATTGTCTCAGTCTTCCCTCATGGAATCGTGGACCTATCAAACTAGGTAATGCTTAACCTACAGTTCAGATCATGGCAGGAGTGTTGGTAGGCTGTGACAGAAACATTGCCACACCACACCCTCAATTGTATTGTTTTTGTGCATGAACCCTTTACTTCTTATGTGAGTCAAATTAGCAAGCATCACCAAGCCTGCATCCACTAACAAGATCAATGTCAATAATCCATATACATAACATCCATACATAATCATTATATAAATCACATGCATGTAACTAAATACTCAAAACAATACAAGTCTACTCCATGACTCAATCCAGAGTCCAAGGAATTTCATGGATACCATCAGCATCATCAACCTATAATGTATCCTACACACTTAGAGGAAACTCATCAATAATTCATGTCAATATATATACATCTAGAAATTAGCATATAATCAATGACATCACCATATATCTCATAATGAAAGCATAATCATAATGTATCATAATCGGGTCACCTGCTCGCAAGTGTCCTTAAAGAATAAGTCAATACAATGTGATTAGTGGAACTGGATGTTACATACACCCCCTCTTTTTTAAACTTTGTCCTGAAGTTTGTACAATCTAATAACGAAAATAGTAAATGTATCTTACATAGATATACATATCTAGTCTATCAAACCAATAAGGAAAATATTAATGCATCTCATATGCATCCTCCCACGTAGCATAATGTGTGTTATAACTGTCCCACTGTACCTTGACCTCTTCAACTATTCAACATCGTAGTTGTCGAGTGCTATGGTCCAGTATGAAGATAAGCTCCACCATGAGATCACCCTCATCCGACACCTACTCAGAACTCATGTCAATAACATGTGATGGATCTAAAATATAATGTCGTAAAATAGATACATGAAATACACCATCGATATACCTCAAAGAATCATGTAAGGATAGTTGGTAAGCCAAATGTCCTTTCTTTTCCACAACTTCGAAAGATCCCAAAAACCTAGGAGAGAGTTTAACACCCTTTCCAAACTTGATCAATCTCTTATGTAGCTTTACCCGCAAGAAAATGTTGTCACCAACCTCATAACTGTGGTCAATGTGATGCACATCATCATAACTCTTTTGTTGATCTTGTGCTTCTTTAATCCTTTGTCTTATCATTTTCATATGTTACTCCATTTCTTAGATCACTTTTGGTCCCACCAAGACCCTATCCTCTAGTCGATCCCAAATCAGAGGCGTCTGACATGATTGTCTATAAAAAATTTCAAATGGTGTCATATTTATTGTACTCTGATAATTGTTGTTGTATGAAAACTCTACTAATGGCAAGAAGTCTTCCCAATTCTTGTGTTGATCCTTCACGTACATTCATAGAATATCCTCTAAAATATGATTTTTTCTTTTAGTTTTTCCATTTGTGTTCGAATGATATGTTGTACTAAAATTCAGTTATGTTCCCAAAGAATCTTGGAAACTAGTCCAAAATTTTCCTTTAAACACTGATCCACGATCGGATATGATCTTTCTTGGTACTCTGTGTAACCTCACAATCTCACTAACAAAAATAGCTATGTTTGGTGAATGATATGTTGTACACAGTGGAATAAAGTGTGCACTCTTCTTCAGAGTTTCGATGACCACAAAAATTGAATCGTGTTTCATTTCCATCAGTGGGAATCCAAAAATAAAATCCATTGAATTGACTTCCCATTTCGATTCAAGAATACCGTGTGGTTGTAACAAGTCTGCTGGATATTTATGCTCATCCTTCACTTTTTGACATTCTATACATCTCACCATGTAATTAACTATATCCCCTTTCATTCCTTTCCAGAAGAATAAAGTATTAAGGTATTCCTTCATCTTCATGACTCTAGGATGAGCCATGTATACTGCTCGATCATCTTCACTTAAAATCAAACTTCTTAATTCGTGGTTTGGTGGTACATAATTTTTTTTGTTATACCTCAACAATCTGTCATTGTCAAATGACTAACCTTCATACCTTGGTACCATCATGGTATCGTGTCTTTTATTATCCTTAACTTCCTTGTACCAATCATCGTCAATCTGTAAATATAGAATCTTTTCTTGAAGATTCATATTAAGAGGTATTACTGAGAATATGTGTGGTCTCCATCTCAATGCATCTGCTACTCTGTTCATCATTCCTTTAATGTAAGTAATCTCAAAATTGTATTCTCTAAGTAGTTATGACCAATGCCTTTGTCGCTTGTTCAGGTCACTCTGAGTAAAAATATGTTGCAATCCAGAATGATATGTATTTAATTCAAATTTTTGTCCAATCAGATAATGTCTCCAAACTCGTAAGGAATATACAATTGCTAATAACTCCAAATCATGCCTTGCGTAATTCTCTTCATGCCTTCTTAATTTCCTTGAAATGTAATCAATCACTTGACCTTCGTGCATCAAAACTCCACCTAGACCTTCCTTTGATGCATCTGTGCATACCAAGAATTCCTTTTCCATGTTGGGGGCCTTTAGTATCGACATTGTCATTAACAAATTGTTAATCTTTTGAAATGCTTCAGTACATTTCTCTTCCCATATGAATTTCTTATTTTTCTTCTGCAATTCCATAATTGGATTTTCTATATTTGAAAAATGTTCAACGAAGTGTTGATAATAACCTGCTAACCCCATAAAGATACGTACTTCTTGTATGTTCATCGATGTTGGCCATTCCATAATATCCTCAAACTTCGTTGGATCCACAATGATACCTTCTCCATATATGATATGTCCCGAATAATGAATCTTCGACCAGAAAAAAGAACACTTTGACAGTTTCCCGTACAACTTGTTTTCTCTTAGAAACTGTAAAACCACTCTCAAGTGTTCATCGTGCTCTTCTCTTATCCGAGAGTAAATCAATATATCTTCAATGAATACTTGCAAAATTTTCCAATTATTCGCGAAACACCCCATTCATCAAACTCATGAATATGCCTGGGGCATTTGTCAGTCTAAATGGTAAAACATTAAACTCAAAGTGTCTGAATATTGTCTTAAATGTGGTCTTAGAGATGTCTTTGTCCTTAATCTGTAACTGATGATATCCCTATCTTAAGTCAATCTTTGAAAAAATAGTTGCTCCCTTGATCTGATCAAACAAATTTCTAATCCTTGGCGATGGATACTAATTATTGATCATAGCTTTGTTCAATTAATGGTAGTCAATGCAAAGCCTCCATGATCCATCCTTTCTTCTATCAAAAATCACTGGCACACCCCACAATGATACACTTGGAAGTATAAGTCCCAATTCTAACAACTCTTTCAATTACATTTTCAATTCCTACAATTCTAGTGTCAACATCTGATATGGCATTCTTGCAATAGGTTCAGTTCCAGGTTTCAGATCTATGGTAAACTCCAATTCTCTTTCTAGTGGAAAACCTAGTAATTCCTCAGGAAATACATCGATGAACTCAGACACTACAGGAATATTTTTTAATCCTTCTATGTCCCCCTTTTAGTTAAGCACTAAGATGGCATATAGACTATATTCCTTGCACATACTTTTCTATAATTGTAAGGAATAAATAAATCTCAATGACACTCTCTGGTTTCTTCCTACAATTACTCTACTCTGTCCCAAATTATCTGTTAAACTTAACCACTTCGTCTTGCATTTAAGTATCACATCATGTGATTCTAATGAATCCATCCCGATCACTATATCATAAGATCCTAAGATTTTAAAATATAGGTTTACACTTGTCACAAAGTCACCCAAGTTAATGTTACAATCCTTAACGTTTCCTCCAAGCTTTTTCTTGGAACCCAATGTGATTTCAACCTGTATAAACTCATTTGTTCGACAAACTTTACCTTAATTATTTTAAGTGTATAACTATATATAAAACTTCCATTAACTCCTTGATCTATTAAAATACTAAAATCTCAATCAACGATCATACCTGATGTCTCAAGCATGGTGGATTGATTCTCGGCCTCGCCGTTATTCACCATTTCATGTATCCTATGGACCTTACCCAATTCTCCAAATGTCATAGGTCCTGATGCTATGGAAGCTCTTTCCTTTTCAATAGGACAATCTCTCTGGTAATGTGGCTCTCCACATGTCTAGCATCCACTCTTTGGTATGGTGCTCCTAGTCCCAGAAGTTGAAATTGTTGGCCTAGGAGTATGTTTTACTGGTTTGTTCTATGGACCATGTCTAAACTGTTGTTGTTTCTATGGATTATGTTGTTGTTTTTGTGGTTCTCTGTAGGGAGTCCTTTTCTAAGGATTATTTCATCTCAGTGTCAAGAATACAGATCCTTTGGGCGTATCATGGTGCCCAGAATTCTATCTAGATGGTGTCTGATGCTGCTACACTCCCGGTGTTGTATGTCCAATTTGTCTATAAGGAGTCCTACACTGACCCCCATTGTTCATCTCTTATTCAGCAATGAGAGCCTTCTAAACTACATCGTGCAACATTTGAGGCATCAAGATCCTCACTTTCACATAAATATTGAAGTTGAAGCTAAACAAAAACTTGTTAAGCATCAATTTCTCAGTTTTCATATGTGGAGCATATCTCACTACTACATATTGAAAAAATTGTGACAACTACTTGCGATGAAAGTACCCTTTCGTTGTAAAATTGAATATAAAGAGTTGAGTTTTTCAATTTTTTTATAAATCCAACCCACGTTCATCTCTCTTGAGATGAAACTAGTTGTACATATCAAGAGAAATGAACATGAAGATAGTGGACTCCCATCGCTCTTTCCACAACCTTTGGTTATAATCGTAATAGCGACGATCCAATGATGATCATTACACTGTTCAAATAGTCAGCCAACTATTTGACAAAGTCAACATTAACTTGGTCAATGTTCATCACAAGAGCGACGATCCAATGATGACCATTACACTGTTCAAACAGTCACCTAACTATTTGATAAAGTCAACATTGAATTGGTCAACATTTGTGGCTCTTCCGACGAAAACAATATATATAAATATTTTGCAAATTAGAGATGTTGTGACAATATTTCTATGAAAATGATGGTTCAAAAAGGGTATTTTTGTGCAAAAGAATGTCGCAAAATATTATAGGTGGAAAAAAAAGTAAAGAGGGTGAAAAGGGTGATGGTAGATGTTATTTCCATTGCAAAAAATGTTGCACTACACATCCCATAAGAATTTTAATAGAAACAACTAAAAAAGATTGTAGGCAATATGGGCATATTGATGGGGGGTCGAATCAATATCATCTCATGGTAATTAGCTATATATTCATTATTTGTTTTTGTATTGTCAATTTAATATA
>SNQJ01S0219780.1:0-15186 GCA_010110895.2 Picea sitchensis
TATAATCTAATTTCTTAAGGAAAATGAAATCTACCAATGTTTAGACAAACAACCATGAATTACTAACATTAGAGAGAAAAATATCATATATCTATATTATAAATGTAAGAAACTACAACAAGATAAATACCTTGAGATCATTTTAACACTTTCTCAGCCTAATCTCTTTGAGTCTCCTCTTTAGCCCTCATAGTTCTAGAGGTCATAGTTCGATGGGTCATAGTTCTAGAGGTCATAGTTCCTAGGGTCATAGTTTCAGAG
Source organism: Picea sitchensis (assembly GCA_010110895.2). Lineage (NCBI taxonomy): Eukaryota > Viridiplantae > Streptophyta > Pinopsida > Pinales > Pinaceae > Picea > Picea sitchensis. The sequence continues at coordinate 262 of SNQJ01S0219780.1, forward strand.
GTCATAGTTCCATAGGTCATAGTTCTTGGGGTTATAGTTCAATAGGTCATAGTTCCAAAGGTCATAGTTCCAGAGTTCAAAGTTCTAAAGTGCGTAGTTGCAGAGGTCATAGTTCCATGGGTCATAGTTCCTAGGGTTACAGTTCCATAGGTCATAGTTTCATAGATCATAGTTCCTGGTGTCATAGTTCCAGAGGTCATTCCATAGGTCATAAATTTCTATAGGGCATAGTTCTAGAGTTCAAAGTTCCAAGCGGCGTAGTTCCAAAGTTTATAGTTCCACGGGTCATAGTTCTTGGGGTCATGGTTCTAAAGGTCATAGTTCCACATGTCATAGTTCTTGGGGTCACAGTTCTAGGGGTCATAGTTCCACAAGTCATAGTTCTGCAAGTCATAGTTCCAGAGGTCATAGTTCCTGGGGTCATAGTTCCATGGGTCATAGTTCTTGGGGTCACATTTCTAGAGGTCATAGTTCCAGAGGTCATAGTTCTTGGGGTCACAGTTCTAAAGGTCATAGTTCTAGAGGTCATAGTTCCACAAGTCATAGTTCATGGTGTCATAGTTCCACAGGTCATAGCTCTAGATGTCATAATTCCATAGGTCATCATTCCAGAGGTCATAGTTCAACAGGTCATAGTTCCAAAGTGCATAGTTCCAGAGGTCATAGTACCACGGGTCATAGTACCATGGGTCACAGTTACATAGGTCATAGTTCTTGGGGTCACAGTTCCAGAGGTCATAGTTCCTGAGGTAACTCCACATGTCATAGTTCCATAGTTCAAATTTCCAAAGGGTGTAGTTCCACAGGTCATTGTTTCACGGGTCATAGTTCCTGGGGTCACAATTCCAAAGTTCATATTTCCACCGGTCATAGTTCCTTGGGTCACAGTTCCTTGGGTCACAGTTCCAGGGTTCATAGTTCCACAAGTCATAGTTCCAATTCGATAAGTTCCACAGGTATTTATACCAATTTGATAAGTTCCCCTAAATATAATGGCAAATCCTCTTTGTTTCCTTCTAATGGCTTTCCCATGGATCCTATGTCAACCAGGAAACCACACTAACAACAAAGGAAATATTAAGTGGATTATGAGTCAAATAAATAAGGCTACCAACCAGCTATCGATATAGAGTTGCATTGAATTTCAAAGAATCACACTCTTTGGTCAACTTTACCCCTGACTAAAAGGGTGTATCTTTGCAAAACTTTCAATTACATATTTAGGTTGAGAAATAAAGATATCATCATCCATTTGCAAAATTTGGATGCCTAAAAAGAAACATAAGAGACTGAGGTCAATAATTTCAAATGTATCTGCCAATTATTCCCTCAAGCCCAAAATTAATTCAAAATTGCTTCCATTTATGACTAAATCATCCACACACAATGCAATAAACAAGATTTCATATTTAGTTAAGGTGGATGTCATCATAGAGAGCATTCACCTAGAAACCCTAGAATAAGTGAATTGGAGATCGGCTACAACAATGGATTCCTCTCTTAGAGGGGGCTTGTCCCCTCGTCCCCCCCCTGACAAAGAACTCAAGATAAAGTTTTCAAAGGTTTATCATTGCAATGGAGAAATCCACAGAGGAAAACCCTCATGATTTGTGAAAAAAAATGGACAACATTTGTCAAGTTCCTCTTCCCACTACAACCTCACATCATATGGCTTTGGCATTGGAAAATTGGGGATTAATTGGACAATTCACTAGGATCTGGCCATAACAAAGAGCCATAGTAATTTGGATTTAGAAAAAACTGGATTTTTTTTATCAAGGTTAATCTTACCCACTACTTTTGTGGGTGAGGTTTTTATGTCATTTTGTTAAAAAACAAAGAAGACAAAGATTTTAACTTTTGAATCCAGTTGTATTTATTTGGATCTAGGGGTATGTATTTGAATAGTTGGAGGCCTAATTTTAACCTAAAGCAAGACATCCCTACAATCGTTCATGTCTAGGTTCATTTACCTCACCTTCCACTCCATTGCTGGAATGGAGATACTATGAGAAGTATTAGGAACTCTCTAGGTCATTATATAGATAGATCTTAACAAAAAGATCATATGTTTTCTTGTGCTAGAATATGTTTCAAAGTGACCCCTAGAAAAGGGGCTCAGGCAATCCTTCTTCTGATGGACAATTGGATCCATTTTGTGAAGGACTAAAACAAAATCAATAGATCCAATATTTTGAACGTGAAAAGGAAGAGCAATGGAAAATGAAAAAATTGAAGAATATTGTGAAATAAGATTCACAATTAAATACCCCTAAAGAAAGCATGGTGCCCCACTAGGCCAGTGAAACCTTGAGGCACAAGTCAAGACCAAACTCATGTAGTGAAACCAAAGACACTGGTGTATACCTTGGGAGAAGTTTTTGGATCTACATCAAACATGTATGAAGTTTTGGCTCACATTGATCCCTTGACATATTTGAAAGTCAAGAGCATATAAAAAACCCTCTTCAATTTCATCATCTATAGATCCACGATTTCAACAAACAAAGATTACATTAACCCAGAAACATCTAAAAAATCCCCTGCATTCCCATCCCCTTAAGTTCTTACATTGGAAGAAATAAGATTATCTCCAAATGAGTTAGGAGAAATCTCAAAACATATGGAAGAAATTAACCCAATGTCAGATCAAGCACATGATTATTCATGAATGATAACATGAAAGAAGGTGCAACAACATGTTGAAAAGGAAATAAAATAAGAAGTATGTTTTGAGGAAAAGTAGGTTAAGAAAGTAGGAAGAAGGCAAGCTAAGGAAAATTAAGAAGAAATTGCAACAAAGAAAAATAAATAGAAATGTAGTCAACTGTAGAGAGATTTCTTGGATCTGGGCTGAGAATCTTGTTGGTGGGCGAAAATGACTAGGTCAGATCAGCTGGGAGGTGGAACGATTAAGGTTGTCTAACTAGCCCAAACCATTTGGGATGATCCACCCTGTTGGGTTTAGCGGCTCCATTGGCAGATCTAAGGTCCTAAGAAATAAATAAATAAATAAAACTACTCTAAACTAACTAATCTAACAAAAAAGTAATTATTAAAACAAGCTAAACTAATCTAACTAAAAGAAATAAAACAAACTAATAAAACTAATCTAACTATTCTATATATATATATATACAATCTACTATCTAATACTATACTAATAAGAAATTAAATATCTAACTACTATAAAAAATAAACCTTATTCACAAAATGTACAATATTTACAATTCACAGATTTAAATAAAAACTGAAAAACTCATTTGCATTACGTCCTAAGACAGTCATACTATTGTTTTGATTTTATAATTTTATGAAAAAGAAATAGAAAACTAACTAAACTAAACAGCTAAATTACTAACTCTAACTACAAATCCTAAACTACACATATATCTAAACTTCTTAAAATTATACTAACAAATTAACTAACAAATAAATCCTGGTGACATGGAGAAGCGTCGGGTTTGTTCTGTATGAAATGATTGTCTTAGGCATTCAGGAGGGGAGAAAACCCTTTTATAATTATCGAGGTGCTCCTTGTATGAAAGATCGTGGTCTTCAAATATGATTACAGGACAAACAAGACAAAAGTGCAACAATGTATGATTTATAAATCTTCCATAGGTTGAATAAACACATGCAAAGATCTGTCACAGTAATAATTAATCTTATGAAGAAGAGAAATCCGTGATTCATTAATTGAAACAAAGTAAGTGTTGTACTTTTAAATAATGAAAGAGATGAGATATGGATAAAACATTAATTAAATCATATCATCTTGCAATAGATTATGATAGCTAAAGTAGTCTATAATCAGCTGCAAAGCGACATGCATGGCTGAAACAAAGAATTGATATATTGAAAGCGAAAGCTGTGGCAAGACATCAACTCTTGTCTCGGTTTGTATCATAAATCCATAGCACGGTTCTCCCCACAAGTGAGGATGCTCTTATTACACAAAATAATAAGTATTTAAAAGACCTTCCTGGGGTAAAACATCCTGTGGAAGTTATCAAACTATTTACACAAATCTGGGAAAATATCCCAAGTTTTGACTAAACTAGGAACCTAAAATAAAACTAAAACATCCATATATCCTCTAAATTGTCCATCAAATTTCATGTAATTCGAATTCACCTGATAAGGGTAAAAAATGGACAAGTTAGGAGGATATTTTGTTAATGAAAATGATAAAATCTAATTCTAAAGACTAGCTACATAATCTTGTGATTATGTAGCCAGTCATCGGTTTCACAGAATCAACATTAAAATCAATTAAAATATTTGAAAATATATTCAAACTATCAAAAGATATTTGATTGCTAAAAGCCTTATTCAAGTCAACACTTGTATGTAAATTAGACACACTAAATCATATTCAATCAAATGATAACAGATATAGATGCGTTAGTTCAATTCGTTATCAATTCAGGTATACAAAATCGTGTCGAATAGTAATGAAATCATTTCTTATCAAATTGAAATCGATATAGTTAAACAAATCATATCTGATACGTTTATCTTGCCTCATCAACATGAAGCTGCGATTGGATCCATGCAATAACAGATCATTTCAAATTGATATAGCTGTATTAACATAAACCAGCGATCCATGTCATTAGCGAATCAAATCAAAACTGGTGTGTGAATTAACTCAAATGAAATCATACTTGGGATCAATCCGGTTCGATAACGGTGTGTAAGAGTTGTCCTGTCGTTTGCCAATTGGGGGTAGACATAATCGATTGATATTCAATGAAAATATTACTAGAATTCATTTCAAAACGAACTTATTAACGAATTTGATAGGAATAACATATGTCGATGCAGGTTTAACCAACTCGTTCAAAAATTAAAATCAAATAGAGCATTATCAAGTCTATTTTTGATACGGATCCAACTCATAAAAACAATCATGTTAGTTGAAGATACACAACAATCCAATCAAGATAAGAGTGAATTGAACAGTTGGAGTTTAACATATTTGTTGTGAATCAAAAGTAGCTCCATGATTTGAGCGTGAATCTTTCACTTCTGAATTAAATGAGAATATCATTTTTCATAAGAAATAGAGTATTTCTTTCCAAATTGAAACCGAGCAGAGTTGTATTCTTGTTTTAGAAGATTACATCACACAACATATTAAAGATCATAACAATCAAAGTCACGAAATCGTTCCAAAATCAAAACATAAAAACTAAATCAGAGCCGATATAATACAACCATAACGAAATCATACCAAATCACAACATGATCGTGCTCTAATTTTATGCTAAAACCTCTATATTCTCTATTCTCTGCCAAGCCAAATCCAAAGCGAAAGCAAACCATTCGTTAACTCCTGTAATCGGGCGAATCAAAACAAGCGAAGCCAATCAATTTACAAGCGGAGCGCGAACAAATCATTTAACAAATCATAGCTCTCATTTAATTTTAGGCAAAGCGAAAACAGTAATACTGGGATGAACAACATGTAGACTATTCTGAGTCATTTTGAACAATAGACAAAGCTATTTGAAAACCAAATTCAAATCATTATATTAATCCTGGCAATTCACAAAACGAAAATGACATCGAAATTCATACCTGGATGGCACGAGCATATAAGCTTGATCATGGCGTTTTGGAATTGATGGCCAGTAGCGGTCGACATTCTAAAAACTATGGGACAATGGTTTACGCTCTGCTCGGTTGCTTGAAGCTTGTCCTTTGGCTTATTAATATTGCTTGAACTTTCCAATGCTTTGATTTTCGATTGAAGTAAGGGAATGTCTGTATAGTATTGTTCCAACCACACATCACATTAATCACATGACGACTGTCCGGGCTTCGAAATAACAGTCGAGGGTTTAGTTTACATTCTTAGGGTTTCGTTAGGTAACCCGATCCCGAGTGTAGAGTTGTTCCTTAGGCAAGGGGAGTAGATTAGAAAGCAGAAGTCATAGGGTGGCTTCGGGCACAAACCTTGAATCAGGATACTCACTAGCTAAGGCGTTAGATGTCAGTGAGAATATTCCTTGAGGGACTATGAGCTTCTTCTCGACACTCAGAGTTTAGGTTTATTCCTAGCCATTCTTGAATAAAGCACAGAGCATTCTTTTTATTTTTTCCATCAACAGTAGGGTTTCCTTTGACCTTCTTGCTCTCGACTTTATAGCCTCAAACTTGTCTGCTAAGACGTCGGGTAAATCGATGCTCGAGAGATTGAGGGTTTAGGATTGGGCAATAGGACATGGAAGGGCATGGGTAGCTCTGCGACCTTAGTTTAGCTAATACGAGGCTTGTCAACTTGGATAGATACGCCACCGGAAAAACCATTTCTAGAGATAAAAGCTTGCCAACTATCAGCGTGGAGATTTAAGTGATGAACAGCGATGAGTCTGATTAGTCCATGGTGGAACAAGCTACTATCAGGTCTTTTCTCTTTTAAACCTCTTAAGCATTTTATAAAGACTTCGCTGGAAGTTAAAAGGCATATTCAATGGATAACCCACAAAATTCATTAGGTCGAGAAGGTGATAAGAAAAACCGGTCCATATAGAGCCACTCACGGAGTCCTGGTGTTTGACCACCATCAGAAGATCATGCCATATTGGTTTAAGCGCGGAAATGGGCATACCTCTGTCACACCCGATATGACCTTTATTGATACGAACAGCAAAGGCCATGGAACCTCCTCCACTTTATATTTTTTAAACCGCTAAGCTATCAAGTGGCTGCTAATCCTGTGGCGGAGCTAATGAACTCCTCATTCAACTCAAGCTAAATGTTGCCTACTTTGGCCCTACACCCATCAAAATTAAGGGGCAATTCTTTGTGCAACAAATAGATTAAAACCCTCAAGCCCAGGTTGTACAAAGGTGAGCCAACCGCTATCCTCTAAATCTTTCCGAGGGCATTGTCGAGCGATGCGAGGCGACCGTTCAACTCAATTAAATTACCCTTGTGGTGCCATAAGCAGGTTCACGGTGGCGATGTGAATGAGCGGGGAGTTTGAATCTCACGACATACCGCGAGGAACAAGCGGCGAATTCTATTGCGACTGGGGGGTGAAACAGGGATGAGGAGCAACATTAATGACATCGTGTGAAGATGGTGGAGCTATTTGCTGGTCATGCAGAATAGTCATTACCAATGTTACAACCGCCGACACTATACAAATCACAACGCACATGTATTATAACTATGCCATTTCAATCAATCAATTGAAACCTTTGGTAAGTGGATAATCCATGCACACACAATCAAACGTTATGCCATAGCTTTAAAACCAAACATACAATCGAAACCAATACCCGATGTTTTGACTATGTGACATGTGTTGTGATAACATGAACTAGGTGTCATATTAAATGATATATATCAAGGGTTGAACCATAACACCTATGCATTTTATGAAACCAATGGTCAAGAAAGATCAAAATCAAGAACATGTAAATCGATTACCAATGCATCACAACCACTCGATCACTCATGAAACGAAATTACGTAATCAATCAAAGAATGTCAAAATGAGTACAGATCAAAAGGTATTGCCAAAGCGCGCTTAATGTAAAGTAAAATGTAAGCGCCAATGGGCATATCGACAAGAGGATAATGACAATTCAATAATGATTTTAATGCGACTTGGAAAGACCAAGTTTTCACGCATTACAGTCATGAAAACAAAAGCGAAGGTAAGTGTGCAAATGTCGCTTAAAAATAAAGAATTAATGGATTTCATTAGAAAATTGGGGAAAAAATTAAGGTTTTAAGACAACGGTGTAAAGCGAAGCTTATAAGACAATGGAAAAAGTTAATTGGCTGCAACAATGGCGACACTGCTGAGTAGAAGTAGTTATCTCTGCCAATATAACAAATTTAGATTGTGATAATGAGAAAATTTCTAACTCGAAAGCAACAACGAGGAAAATCGTATAAACATCATCATTAACCAAATATTCGGCGGTGTTTAAAGGATGGCCGATAATAGTCTTAAGATAAGCGAGCCGCGATATTAAAGATAAATCTTCAATCGCATTATGAGCCAGCACAACGCTAGCGGCGTCCATAACCTCCGTGGGTTCATTAGCCCACTCTAACGTCGTATCACCTTAAAGTTTCGGTCCCGGAGATAAAAGGACATGTGGTTAAGAGGTTTTCTTGCCAAATTTTTCATATACGACATTGCTTACATATGAGGCACATTGTTCAGTACACTGACGAAGTTGTCTTGGCGTCATGCATGCATTTACCAGCTACTTGCAGACCTGTTCAACATCTGACGGGGTTTCAAGCATACGGCTCTAATAATTTATTTTTTGTTTGTTTTCTTCAAGATATATAGTTAAGCGGGGTGGCTTATTTGAAAATCATGATATTTTAACATATATTTTGACCTCATCATAATTTTTAGGATTGTCCTTCAGTAAGATCGAGAATGTTCGTTACAAAACAACTTCCTAAAGATAGGGGAGACATCTCTGAGTCATTCCTTAAAGTAACCGGTATAGCATAAAGATAATAGATGATCTTGACAAAATTTTCGAGTCGAAATCGATTAGCGCTTCTTTCAAACAATAGACTTTTGCCAATCCCAGATATAAATTCCAAATATACCATTGATATTTATACAATTTTCTCAGCGGTTATTTCAGTGAAGGAATTTTTACTGATTTCTTTATCTAAATAGCTTAGTAATGTAGATATGTGTATTTCCAAAGAAACAAGCATGAGAGAAATCAAAACATGCGACAAAGAAAAAATTAGACAAAGAAATCAAACAACAAAACAAAAACAAATATACACAGAAGGTGCATCACGAAAACTCATGCATCAATCCACGGGAAAATTTTGAAAAGAAACTGATGGAAAATCTGAATGATGGGAAAGCAGTCCTACATCATGGTGTCTTGGGTCAGAGTTGATTTAGATTCGTTTATCTTTTTACTTTCCATTTAAAGTTTTTATGATGATACTGTTTTTTTGAAAATAAGCGTTCAACTAAGAGTAAAGAGAAAAAAGATCAAGAGGACTTCCCACGACGAATTTACGTATTATGGTTCTCGTGGTGCCCACTTGCGTTCATGTTGCATTATTACAAAGGAACTAGTGAGAAATGGCCCGAAAGGAAAACCATTCCTAAACCTACTCTAACTATTGAACAAATCCCGAGTCTCACGTGAAGTCATGCTTCCAATGTAGCCATCGAAGTGATTCAAATCCTGCAATGGAAACAGATCAAGCATTACTAATAAGAATGAGTAATAGATCAAAAAATGACAGAAACATCACACTTACCTTCATAATCGGCATCTAAAAACAAAATAAGTGTGATCTTACCATTCCCTTCAATATTCTTGATGTATGATCTTCGGCCATTGCACAATATTGTCGTGATAAGGGTCATAATGGCATGGGTGAGTGTAAGTAGTTTAGAAAAAAAATTCAGGATGACGAGGAAATGGAAAAAAACCATCAGCCAAGGCTGAAAAGACCCATCCTCCTGACAATTTTCTAAGTACTCATTAATTTCTTCACATGGAGGAAAATCTAAAGAAATATGTCCATACCTACTTCCAACATTCTTAGGTAGAAATAAAGCAAGTCCAACTTTATCTTCATTATGAAATTTTTATCTAAAAGAATATTCAAGCCATCCTAAGATCTGTCACAAAATTCGGATACAAACTATGACTTTGATGAAGCGAATATATCAATGGGGAAACTTATCTAGTAAGAATTAGATGCAATCAATTAGATCATTAGGTTGAATGTTTCCTTCGTTGATATTGATCATTTCAAAATATGAGGCATAAACATTAAGAGTCGAGCTAAGCAAAGAGCGAATATACAACTTAGAATGTTTGATCTCCATAAAATATAGTGCATTGTCCTTTTCAACAATAAGCTGTGTAAAATCATCTCATAATATGTCCTCTTCCATGTGAGTGATGAAAGTGAACACACATCAAATCCAAGTTTATCTGATGTTATGTTTTGAATTAATTTCACCAAAATTTAGCATATGTCGAAAGGATATGATTGTGGTGGAAAAGAGTAGGATGTTGTGGGTAAGATGTCAAGTCCAACAGAAACTAGGAATAGATGTCGGATATAAAGAGTAAAATGAATCAGAAATAAGTAGATAAAAGAATCTCTTGAACTATAATAATCAACAATGGTATTCTCAAGACAGATTCTCTTCCCTTTCTTTAAAACTCTTACTCTATCTTGGTGACGAATTCCTCAACATAATATGATCATCTGGATTTCCTTTTGTGTGACAGATAATTCAAAATTTATGTGACAAACATCTAGTCTTTCCTGTGAACAAAGTGCATTTTTGAGGATGAAGGTTTAAAGTTTCTTCTTCTAGTTCAAATACCTTCTTCTCTAATCAGTTTCATAGGTACTAGAACATTAAAGAAGATTTTCATTACTTAAGTGTTCTTAGTGGTGATTTCAAATGTTGATTAAGAGAACGAGTCAAAAGAATGAGGATATTGACCTTGAGCCAAAAATGAATCTTCTCCCATACTATTCGAAGACTGAAAACACAATGATTCAAGGAAAAACCAATTTGGTTTGTCAATGAGAGCATGATCAATAGATTCTAAATCCCTCGCTTGTTCAACATTATTGGAAGATTTTTCTCTTCTAACTAGAAGAAGATTGTTCTTGCAGTTGAGTTATAGTATTTGCAATTGGTTCTTCATTCGTGATTGATCATGACTGAATGGAAGGGATGAAGCATCATGAAGAGATTTAATGCTGATGACATGTCATCGAGATTAAAATTACAAAGTATATGATAGACTCTTGTCAAAAGTCTTTTGAAGATGAGTCGTCGTTGATTTGCGAAGTATGAAATTCTTCATAATTGATTGTAAAATCATAATTTTCAAAAGCATCTAGAAACTCATCTACAAAATTGAAACCAATAAAAAATGTGACATCTTTGGAAAGGATTCAAGCCAATGTTTGATCCAACCTCTAAAAGTAAAAGTGAGCAGTCTACATAAAACTCCTAAAGCTGAGATGTCATGTTTGATGCACTTGCATCAAAGCATTAAGATGGTCTTTAGCGGATATATTACACCTTCTGCATCGGTGAGTTTGGATAAGCATGAGACTGTCTCGTTGGGAACTTCGGGTAATGAGAAGTTGAAAAGCATGTTCCAACAGTGATTTGGGGAGCCATGGGAGGAATTGAATACATTTAAAATAAGAGCTCCTACAAGTCGGCTTGTCAGAGTGTCCCTCCTTCTAGCCATTTGTTGGCCGAGGTGAAGTGGCCGTCGATCAAGCGGGAGAAGTGGAACGGTCGAGGTTGTCCTAATAACTAAGCGTTTGGGATAGACCACCACAGCAGGTTTTAGCTCCAGTTAGCCGAATCCTAAGGTTAAAGAAAAATAAAAGAAAGAAAACTACTCTAAACTAACTAATCTAACAAAATAACTATTAAAACAAACTAAAGCTAATCTAACTAAAAGAAATAAAAACAAACTAATAAACTAATCTAACTATTCTATATATATATATATATATAAATATATATACAATCTACTATGTCTTATACTAATTCTATGAAATTAAATATCTAACTACTAGCAATAAATCTTATTCACAAATGTACAATTCTGGTTGAATGAAAACGCAACTCATTTGCGATACGATATAAGACAGAGCTATTGTTTTATTTTATAATTTTATAAAAAGAAATGGCTGAAAATAACTAAACTAATGACTAAAATACTAACTCCTAACTGCACAAATCTAAACTACACATATATCTAAACTACTTAAATTATACTAACAAATTAACTAACAAATAAAATCTGGCCGACATGGAAGCGTCGGGTTTGTCTGTATGAAATGATTGGCTCTTGGTGATGGGAGGGAGAAAGCCCACCTTAGAGATTATCGAGCTCCTTGTAAGCAGGGAAAACTCTGTATTGCTCTTCAAATATGATTACAGGGACAAACAAGACATAAAAATTACAACAATCTTATGGTTATACAAACAAGACATAAAAATTACAACAATCTTATGATTTATAAATCTTCACAGTTAGATAAACCTGTATGCAAAGATCTATACGAAATGATTCAATTAACGAAGAAGAGAAATCTGTGATTCATTAATTGAAACAAAGTAATTGCTGTACTTTTAAATAATTAAAGAGATCAGATATAGATAAAACATTAATTAAATCATATCATCCTGCAATAGATTATGATAGCTAAAGTAGTCTATAATCAACTGCAAACGACATGCATAAACTTGAAACAAAAAATTGATATATTGAAAGCGAAAGCTGTAGCAAGACATCAACTCTTGTCTCAGTTTGTATCATAAATCCATAGCCTGGTTCTCCCACAAGTGAGGATGCTCCTTATTACACAAAATAATAAGTATTTAAAGACCTTCCATAGGGTAAAATATCCCTGTGGAAGTTATCAAAACTGTTTACATAAAATATGGGAAAATATCCCAAGTTTGACTAAACTAGGAACCTAAAATAAAAACTAAATCACACAAATATCTCCTAGATTGTCCAGCATGTCCAATGCAATTCAGATGTACCTGGAAGGGGTAAAAAATGGACAAGTTAGGAGGATATTTTGTTAATGAAAATGATAAAAATCTAATTCTAAAGACTAGCTACAGAATCTTGCGATTCTGTAGTTGGTCTAAATCAGACACAAAATCAACATTAAAATCAATTAAAATCTTTGAAAATATACTCAAACTATCAAAAGATATTTGATTGCTAAAAAGCCTTATTCAAGTCAACACTTGTATGTAAATTGAACACACTAAATCATATTCAATCAAATGATAACAGAGATGGGTACGTTCTGTTCAATTCGTTACCAATTCAGGTATACAAAATCGTATCAAATAGTAATGAAATCATTTCTTATCAAATTGAAATCGATACAGTTAAACAAATCATAGGAAATCGTTTATGCCGCCTCATCAATAGGAAACATGATTGAATCCATACGAAAATAGTAAGATCATTTTCAAATTGATATAACTGTATTAACATAAACCAATGATCCATGTCATTAGCGAATCAAATCAAAACTGGTGTGTAAATTAACTCAAATGAAATCATAACAGGATCAATCAGTTGATAACAGGGTGTGTAAGAGTTGTCCAATCCTTTGTTATCGCTAATTGGGGCAGACAAAATCGATTGATATTCAACAAAAATATTACTAGAATTCATTTCAAAACGAACTTATTAACCGAATTTGACAGAGATAACATATGTCGATCTGGGTTTAACCAACTTGTTTCGAAAATTAAAATCAAACAGAGCATTATCAAGTCTATTTTTGATACGAATCCAACTCATAAAAACAATTGTACTGACTGAAGATACACAACAATCTAATCAAGACAAGAGCGAATCGAACAGTTGGAGTTTAACATATTTGTTGTGAATCAAAACTGCTCCATGATTCAGGCGTAGATATCTTTCGCACAAGATTAAATGAGAATATCATTTCCATATAAAACAGAGTCGTTTTTTCCAAATCGGAGTCGAACAGAGTTGTATTCCTGATTTAGAAGATTACATCACACAACATATTAAAAGATCATAACAATCAAGCTTACGAAATTGTTTCAAACTTCAAATCATCAAAACTCAATCAGGGTCGATGTGATCCGACCACAATGAAATCATACCAAATCACAACATGATCGTGCTCTAATTTTAGCATGAAAACCTCCTGTTCAGATTAGATACCAACCAAATCCAAGCAACAACAAACCATTGATTTCGTTAACTCACACCAACAGTCAGACGAATCAAAACAAACGAAAGCCAATCAATTGCTAAACTGGGCACGACCAAATCATTTAACCAAATCATAACCTCATTTAATTTTAGCAAACTGAAAACAATGTATAGGATGAACAACATAACCGACTATTACAGAGTCATTTCGAACAATAGACATAGCTATTTGAAAACCAAACTCAAATCATTATATTAATCCTAGCAATTCACAAAACGAAAATGATATCAAAATTCATACCTGGATGACGAGCAGATAGCTTGATCATGACATTTTGGAATTGACGATGGCTGTAGCCGATTCGACATTTCTAAAAATGATGGAACTAGTGGTTTTCTGCTTCCTATCAGTTGCTTGAAGCTTGTCCCTTTGGCTTGTTAATACTGTAACTTGGTTTTCCAACGCTTTGATTTTCAATTGAAGTAAGGGAATGTCTGTATAGTATCGTTCCAACCTGTTAGTGATAATTCTTGTTCTGGGCTCAAGAGCACCCAGACCTGCAGGTTGCACGGGAAGCACCCAAGAGCAGCAGCGGAAGGATCTCTTCTCCGGTTATGAGTCAAGTGAGTGGGCAAGGTTTTATTGCCGGCAGCCGAGATCTATCCATGAAGAAGATCAACGGTCATCGGGATATCGGGGCTGCCAAGTCACCTGATATATAGTAAGCGCCTATATCTTAAAGCTAAGTCTGGGTCGTCTGATCCATTGACGTGTGGCGCAAGATCTGGTCACATCGGCATATCGACATTCATGAGTTTGAGGGGTAAAAGTCTCTCGTCATTTCACATCTCGAAACCCTGAACCTCGAAATGTCGATACGCGTCCTTCAAATCCGAGCTCACGGTCTTAGCACCCGGTCACGTCAAGCGAGCTTGAAATGGAGGCAACCCTCTTCTAACATCAAATGCCATCTCGACCGTTCCTCTGGAGGACACGCAGTGCATAGCTAAGCCACGAGTGGGGCCCTTCAGGATTTTCATGATGAAAGTGCCTGGGTCCTCTCAGTCGTCCATGCATCGATGAAACTCGGGCGCATTGGACTTAAAGGGGGGTAAAATGAAAAGGAATGGGTTAAAAACCCACTTGTCCTAAGTTCCGGATGAAAATGCGTCTGTGTTTAAATAAAAA
>SNQJ01S0219781.1:0-15186 GCA_010110895.2 Picea sitchensis
TTTTTTGTCTACATACCATTTGGCTTATGGGCCAATGAACATGTGTTGAAATAATCATAGTCAGATGGAATCATCCATAATGTTGTTGGAAGAGCACAATAGGTGGAAAGTCATGACATGGTTGGTAGGGTCATCCCCTACCTTTCCTTCAAACTTGGGGATGTTTGAAGGTAGTTTGGTAGGCATTGCAAGCCATGTGGGGTCATGCAATATAGGATCATTTGTGAGTTTTCTTAGATCTGGTATGTTAAGAGAGGCCAAATATGGCATCTGGAGTGGTTGCAGAGGATTAGTTCCATCCATGGTGTGAATGTTCTGTGAACCTGACCCTTGAAGGGGGCTAGGTGAGTTGGTACTTCCCCCTTGAGAGGAAGTTGGCCCCCCACTTCCGTGTAAAGGAGAACAAGTGGATGGTGGACCTTGGGAATTGGACCCAAGTAAGGTGGAACCAAGAAAAGTTGATCCTAAGACAGTGGCACTCACAGGAGTGTGAGAAGGTGGGGCCGATGAGTTGGTAAGACTAGTGACTCCCCCTAAAATAAGAGGGAGGTTTAGAAAGCATCTAGAATGACGGGGGTTCTATGGGTCCCCTATGATGTCCAACTAGCCAAGTGGATGTGTGCAAATTGTGGTGAGAGTAATCAATAAACAAGAGCCTTTGTTGCAATTTTTTGAACTTTACATGATATATATCTAAATCAAATGTAATCAGAACTGCATCATACATAAAGTTTTTTGATAAAGAAGCATATATGTGGATAAGTGGGTTTTGTACGTGTGGGGGATCAAAGAAAAAAAATACTCATGTACTAAAAGACGTAATGTTCTTCCTCTCAAATAGCATTGGACCTTCCAATAGTACTCAACAGTGGGGTCTGAAGTCACCAGAAGAGAAACTAGTGAAGGATGAAGTAATCAGTTATAATGAGGGGTAAAGGGGGCATATCCCAAAAGAGCTGGTGATATTTCCCAATAGCCACACAAAATCCGATCAAGGAGCAATTTCAGCCCACAATTGCCACCTGGGTAGATGTCCTAAAATTTGGTCACTAGGTACCTCGGTCAAAGTGTGGCATTTAGATTTTCCGCCTAAGAAATGGGTCACGGGTTGGATCTCGTCCAAGAGGAGGGTGCCTCAAGGGGGGACGCACAAAACAACTGGACCTCAGCCTTCAACCCTTCATGGGTATCTCCTTGCCTTATGGTGTTAGGAACACTTGACTTGGAGGATTTTCAGTTCCCTATTTGACAACTTCTATTGTTTTGACAATGTGAGAACTAGATAACGTGGAGTTATTTGGATGTCTATCCCCGAAATCCTACCTAGACTAAAAAATTTCTTTTGGCACCTCCTGTGAAGGAAAACTTAGTGAGTTTTTAGAAAAAATTTAGATGTGGTTTGTTTGAGAGATTGGGGGTGTGAGCCAATCTCGTTGAAATTAAATGGGAGTGGATAGTTTCATCAAGAAAATGGGTGGGGTGTTTCAGAATCCTTTTGGAGGAGACTTACTTTGACCTCCACGTTTCAAGATGAAAACTATGTGAGGGATAAGTGACTTTTGTGTGTGAATGAGTGAAAGTGTGCCAATGTTTTAATGAATTAGGTGTCACCTTGCTGCATGTGTGCTTCACTTGGTCCTTACAAGTGTTGATTACCTAATTAACTAAATGCCTTTGGTACAACCTTGCATAATTCAAAAGTCTCTAGGAAGCTAGCATGTGGACATGTGGATCCTTTACTATTCCTTTAACTCCCTATTGTGATTTAATCTAAGAAATATTTGAAACTATCCTAGATTGTGATCATGTGGGCATGTATGGGACCGTTACAAAACATATAAACTTCCCTAGTGATTTAATCTAAGAAAGTAAATTTCAACACTATCCTATCTTTGTAGCATGTGGGCATGTATGGGCTCATTACAATCTTGAGATGTGTTTGAAAAATAAACTAAGAGGAGTCCTGAGGGGGTTGTTCTCCTCTCCTAAAGGTTTTATTCTTTTTAAGGGAGATGAAATTGTCCTACAACCTTTTTTTGTTTCTCAAGGTCGCTTTGAAGCCCGAGAGAAGAGCATACTAAATGATTGTTATCCAACTTCTGGTCCCAATGCAAGTTTTATGTGATTACAAATGATTCCAACTTATACTTTTAGTCAAAGCAAGCCATCCATGTGGGAAAATGAAAGGAAAAGAGGAAATAATGATTTTAAACCCCCTAAGTGCCTATGTGTTTTAACTAATCCCTTTATATGAAGAGGGAACTAAGTGTGGTGCAGATTACAACATGCATGAAATCTTTTTTAAGAAGGCTAGGGGCCTTCCCCAAATCACAAAAAAACTTACAATGTGTATTTTTCTGCACAGGTGCACGGGTCTCAAAGTAGACAGAGGCACACTGAGTGCCTATGCACAAATCAAAATAGACTTTTGGGCGCAGGTACGCAAAGAAACGTAGTAATTTTGGTGCAAGTGCGCACAATGCACGACTGTGGGCCAATAAACCCATGCACAAATGACACATGACTGTGAAGAAAATTCTGGATGGAATTCTCTCAATTCATCTTTGAATTGGATGTTTTGCAGGTCAACTTGGGCCGGTTAAGGTACCTACAGGTTAAATAAACCAAAAGAAGAACTAGAAAAACCCAAATGGGGTAGGAAATTGATACCTTTCCCTAGTGGAGTTGCCAATCTGTTGCACCTCTTTTGTCACCTAAATGAGCAAAACAGAGGTGCTTAAAAGTTTAGTTGGGTTATCTAATCAAGACAACTGTAAATGAAAGGGTTAGAAAAAGAAACATAAAAGAACAAGTTAAGAATTAAACTAAGAAATAAAAGAACAACTAA
This sequence comes from Picea sitchensis, assembly GCA_010110895.2. Taxonomy (NCBI): domain Eukaryota; kingdom Viridiplantae; phylum Streptophyta; class Pinopsida; order Pinales; family Pinaceae; genus Picea; species Picea sitchensis. The sequence continues at coordinate 2,849 of SNQJ01S0219781.1, forward strand.
ACTATTGAGCATAAAGACATAAGAACAAAAAACCAATAAGACTCATGTCACCAATGGAAAGGATTATATTAGTGAAAGAAAACACCAAGAAGAAAGAGGACTTTGGGTCCCTTCTTCCTCCAAGGGAGGGCTCTTGGACCCCCACAACTAATCTCTTCTTACAACTTTGAAAGAAATGGTGAAAGAATCCCAAGCTAATCCACTCAAGAGGTGAGATGGATTGCCCACATGTAATGATGCTAGTATACTCTTGATGATAAAAGAGGATTCCCCAAGAGAATAGAAGAAACATAACCTTGCAAATGAATTCCTTTAAAATGTAGTGCACCCATGGCCTTGTTTTATAGCATCACTTTGAGGTATTGTGCAACCAATTTTTAGTGTGAAAAGGGGTTTTTTAGGGCATTTTTAGGTCTTTGACCAGCCACCCAATCGGATCCAGCCGAGATTTGGGTGTCAAATCAACTTGGAAGCTAAACCAGAATTAGGTGGGAGGCTGACCAATCTAATAAATGTGTCGTTCTCAGGTGTGCACGGTTTTTAGCAACCACAGTCGCGCATGTGCGCTTTTCGTGTGTTTCTGGTTTGCGCATGTGCACGTGCGCCTTGTGTAATCATATCACACCTTAATTTTATCATTGGTTGTATATTTTTGGACCTTTTGAAAATTATTTTGTGGTAATTTTGGTCCACGGGTGACCTCATAATTGTTTGAAGATGATGGATTCCTGTAACCATTTGCGGATGAAATTTTAGTGATAACATTGGGTTTTCTGCAGTGCCAATATTTAAATTCTTTATCTTTAATGGTGTAGCATAATATTTTGGGTCCATCTTGGGACCTCCTTCCATTTCGCCTTCAACTTTTTGGATTTGGATATTTTTTGCATCATCTTCTTCGGGTTCTTCTGTTTCTGCTACATGATAACAATGTAGCAATTGTTTGACTGTCTAGCTAGCCTGCCTCTATGATGTTTAAATTATTTTAAAATATGGTTCTTCAAATATCTTGTCTCTTACCAATTTCAGTGTTGTATCCATCTCTCAATTGTCGTGCTCAAAGGAAAATGAAACTACAATGTTATGTTGTATTTCTTCACAGTTGGCAATTTCTCTACACTATTCCTATTCTGTGTACCAGTTCTTCGGAATTCCTTCTAGTGTGTGAATAAAATGGCATGGTTATTCTTCTAGTGGTACTAATCTCCATTGAACTATGCACTTATCTACATGCTCTTGGAGTTGTCCAAATCCTTCATATTTCTCCTTGTATTTTTGTTCCTGCTCTATGTCAAATCTGATGCACAATAACCTTTTTCACTGGAACCAATTGTTGATATTTGCCTTGTGTGTACCCCACCATCTTGTAGGTGTAGCTTTTAAAGCAATATCTAATGTTGGTAATCTCTGATTTTCGATAAATTATACCTCATATTTCATAAAAAAAAATATTCTAAATCATTTGATCCATAAAACGTAGGAGGTTCTCTTACCTCTGTACCAACCCATCTCAGCACGTGTGTCATTCTAGCACATCTCTTGGTAGATAATTCATGTAATTGTTGTTGCCAGTTTTCCAGTCATGTATCAAAGTTTGAGTCACAAGAACTAATACTCCTCCAACTGAGCATACCATCTACAGTTGAGTTGATATAATCTTCTTCATGTGCGGTAGTTCTATATAGTTGATTCACATCTTCTGTAAAAATATTATTTGTCACAGGTTCCACATACCTACCTCCTTTTGAGGGATCCAATGGCATAATAACTATGTATTCTTCAGACTCAAATGTCATTTTCCTTGTCTTAAAATTAATAATATCCTGGTTATCAAAGGCCCAATCCAAACCCAACCGTGCTAGATATGGTGAATTATTGTCTATTATGTCAATGACTTAAAATTCAACCATGGTGCACACACCATCTAGATCTATTGGAATCCCTTTCAACCTTCCCATTGGCACCACTTTGTGTTGATTTTCCAACTTCAACTAAATAGGTGAATACCCCAATTGTGGTTCTCCCATAGCTTCCCAAGTTTTCTTTGGTAGAACATTGACTTCAGATCCTAAGTCTAATATAATATCCCCCATATTGAAATCTCCTATGTTAACATTCAATTTGAATTCCCGTCTGGTTCTTCTCTTCTTTCAGACATGATTTACTCTTTTTGACCCCCTCTTCCCTAGGATTAAACTTTTCTAATAAATTCTGCAGTACTTGTAAGGAATTTTTATCACTCAACAATTTGACACAAACTCCAAAAAAAAATCTTAAGTTACTTACTTTTTTTGAAGATTTCTCATGATTGGTTTGACCAAATAATGAAGGCATGCCATATATTGGTATCTCATCTACTAGATTCATTCCTGAAGTGGACACAATAGTTTCCTTCGATATCTCTTATCTATATTCTTTGAATATCTCTTTCTCTTTACACTCATCAAACTTCTTTCCAGGCATTGTATTCTTCCCAATCCACTGGTACTGGTCCTAATCCTTCTTGGCTACATCTTCTCCTATTTTGGCTCCACCTCTAGTCACTATGTTAATCCTTTTTCCATCCTCTTCTCTATTTTCCACCCCGATCCATTGCACATTCTGATTAGTCTGGTTCCTCTTGTACTATATTTTTATCAACAATATTGGAAATTCCTATGTTTGATGGTCTAATGCACGACAATACATACATGTTGTAGGTGTATGTGGGAATTATCTTGCATAGTGCCCTGGTTTCTGACAGTTATGACACACTACTAGTCCTCGACCTCCTCCAAAGCCTCTTCCTCCATGGCCTCCTCCTCTGAAGCCTCCTCTGTTTCCTTTCTTATCTCTGCATGGTGTGTTATACCGATGTCCTTGATTGTACTATGTTTGTGGGTTATTGTACTATTGTGGTGTTACGCACTTTTGTGCATGATTACACTATTGTTTCCCTTGAAACTGCTATGCATTATATTGTGGTTTTGATGCAAACTGTTGCAAATTTTTTTACTTTGGTTGGTGTGTAGTGTTAACTGTGGTTGTTGCGTATATTTTCCTGTTACATGTTCATCCTGCACCCTTTATGTATCTGCAATCCTTTCTTTCATCATCTACAAGGTTCTACAGTCCTTGTCTTCATGTCCAAATGAATTACAAAAGTTACAATATGTACTCTTAGAAACTGTCTGGTACTTCTGCATCAAGGGGAGATTATAGGGATCATGCCCATGTATTTTGAAAATCTCACAACATGGTTCTGTTGAAGCTAATACCCACTCCAATATACTGTAAAAATAATGGACACTCATTCTTGTGATGGCCTTTTGTCCTACACATTGTACACCAGACGTTGTCTCTTTTCTCCTTTCCTTTATTATGATTTAACTGAAATGTTAATTTATTCATATCTTTCTTCAACTCTTCCACTGTTGGATCTATATGCTTGTATTGATTTTCCTCTACCTGTAAGGATGCTTGCAGGGCCTCACCCTAACTTTGGAATTTATGTTGTCTCAAAGAATACTTAAAGTGTGGAAATAAATAATTAACAAACAAATGCCTATTCTTTGTATCAGTAATAGTGTACTTTAACTTACCTTTCAACCTCTTGAATTTCTGGTCCACTTCCTAAACCGATTCTCCTGGTTTCTGTTTGATCTCTATCATTTTATTCATAAACTGGTCTTCTGAACTTGGCTTCTAAAATTCATTTATTAACTGCCTCTTCACATCTTCTACAGTTCTAAGTGTTCCTATTGGGTTATTTGTTGAGAGATTCATGTAACAATCTAATGCATGGTCTCTAAAAGTGATTTCCAACTACGCAAATTTTGTATCCTCGTATGTAATTTTCTTTGTTGTCCATATCTTCTCACATATGAATAGATATTTTTATTGGTCATCTGACCCGTCCCCTCAGAACTATAGTAATTTGATGGTTGGATCTGGTCTTTCCATTGTGAAATTTGTTGAACTACCACCTCTGAATGGTGTATAGAATTGACTATTACTTGTTGAACTTATACTTCTGCTACTGGACCCATGTCCTGAAAATATTATTCTACCACTAATCACTTGCTAGTTAACTTCCTTTTATTCTTCAGTTGTGTTAGTTTCACATGGGTTTGTGGGTTTCACACTAATTCAGATATGGACTGAAGATCCTTCTTCTGCATCAGACCCATGACCTCTAGTTTTCCTCTCATATGTGGCGTGCAAGATATCCTTAATATACCCCATGGCACGAAGATCCTCTACATCTTCCTCATCACTATCCAATACTACTCGCTCCGCTACATCTCTCTTCTTATTATTCATCCTATACTGGTAGGGTCTTTCGTTGCGTGTCACACCTGCACTCCTTATAATTTCCCTGTTTTGTTCATCATCCATCATGATGGGGTCCATTGTTGTAGTATAGCTAGGGAGGTAATATGGGGTACCTAGGGAGGTACCCAATGGGAATGTGTTTATGTATTATTAGTGGAAGTCATTTAATATATGTGAATGTGGACATTCAATGTAAGGTGGACTAGGTCCACTATATTGATAAAGGCTCACTATGGTAGTTAAATGTAATAAATGTAAGAGGACTTCTTAGAAGGTTCTACTTCTAGAAGATTCCTCCTCTAGAATGTTCTTAAGTTATGGTATCACTATATAAAGGGGTTCAAGCAATGTATTGGGATATGAATAGAAGTATTGTATTTGGAGCAATATCTCAATAGGAGGATGCCCCCTCGAAGAGGCAAGTGAACAGGAGAGGATCCCTTCCATAATAGGATCCATTGTATGGTGTTGCCCTACCCCAAGGGTTTTGATATAATAAAGTGGTGGTTTTATATATTATTCTCTGAATCTATTGTGGTGATTTTGTATTCATTTCTTTGGTACTTAACAATTGGTATCAGAGCACTTTCCTTGGCCAAAGAGGCGAAGAATTTTTTGCTCTTTTTGCAGAATTTTTTCTAGGGAAGAAAAAGAGGGTGGAGCACTTCAGGTTCAGATCTGAAGCTTTATGAGATGAATTTGGGAAAAAAATTGGGTATTTGAATTCCTCTCGGAAAAATACCCAATTTCAAAAAAACAATCAGCCGAAATGGAGTCTGGGAAGTAAAGTTATGAACATTTTAAATTCAGCAATTTTTCAGGGTTTTTCAAAAAAACGCCACGATTTGCTGGAATAATTTATTTTTAATCCTAGTTTTTCCATATTTATCCCAAGAAAGATGTTTTTTAATGGAAAATATGATGGCCCTAATATTGAATAATTCATAAAATACTTCAAAAGAGGATTGGAAACATTGGGTATCGTGTTATTTAAAAGGTGATTCAATCATTTGGTGGCAATCACATAGATATAGCCAATTGATGGCACTTTCTGATGAAACACTTGAAATTTTTCTTTTAGATAAATGGTCTCATGCTGCTAAAGGGAGAAACAAGAGTTTATTTTCAGGTGGAAAATCTATATTACAAGTTCATGGTTGTATTCACAAAGAAAATGTCATTGTTTCTATTAACCCATATTCAGTTGGTTAATAGATTGTAATTTTTTGCCAAGAATATCCAAAGCACACAGGTTGAGGGTAAAAAGTTCAAATTTTTAAAGATTTGAAGGTTAGTATGGATAAATATGTGTTGCATTCAAATTTTTATGTTATGGATATGGATGAAGTGGATATTGTTTTGGGATATCCTTGGATAGAATCAATGGGTACCATTAATATTAATGCACAAAAGAAGTTTTTGAAATTGTGGTACAAGAAAAATAAAATCACATTGCAGGATGTTTCTCTTAGTAAGAAAGATGGGCCCATGAAGGCTAGCAAAGAATTTATTGTCGATTCTGAAGTTGAATTAGAGACAGAGTCTACAGAAGGAGATGAAAAAAAACTACAAGAAGGACATAATTAGGAAGCTAAGGAGGTCATTGACTCAAAGGAACAAAGTGTTGCAGATTTGAGGAAAAAAGAACATATTCCTACAGTTGTTGTATATCGCCATCCACATCATATAGAGACATAAAAATCATCAAGACAAAGGTGTGTGCATCAACACATTTATGCACCAACATGACACCAAATAGGAAACCAATGAAGAGGTGCATGGAGGACTACCGACACTATGGGAGGAGCTCAGGCTATAGAAACAATCCCATGGAAGCCCCAACATGATGCAGAGCAAGATCAGGGTGGCAAGGAAACAAATGGACATCATGTTCAACTTCCATTGGGATGGATGGATGGTCATACTTGGTACCAGTTGGCTACATTGCTTAGTCAATCATATTGTATGGTTTATTCTCATGTTTCGAGGACAAAACATGTGAAGGGGGATGGAGTGTAGTATACCTAGGGAGGTACCCAATGGGAATGTGGTTATGTATTATTAGTGGATTTCATTTAATATATGAGAATGTGGGCATTCAATGTAAGGTAGACTATGTCCACTATATTAATAAAGGCTCACTATGGTAGTTAAATGTAATAAATGTGAGAAGACTCTCTAGAAGGTTCCTAGGAGATAGAGAGAGCTATATAAATAAGTGTAAGCAATGTAATGAAACATAATGAAGAATATTGTGATTGTACAAGCAATGATTGCTTGAGGAATTTTATTCTTCCATAAGGATTAATATATGGTGTTACCCTACCTTAAGGGTTTTGACTATTTCTTGTGTTTAGTGTTTTGGTGAATGGTTTGGATTCTTCTCCTTGATATTGTGGATCTATTTTGAGATTTATATTCATATCTATTCAGGTAATTAACAATTGCCTCCTTCTTCTGGCTACTCTACAAATCCTTCTCCATTTCTCATATCTTCCTTAGTGCTTCCCCTAACTCCCCCATGCGCGTAGAGTGACCTAGCTATCTGATTCCATGGTCATAACGCCTTTATCATGTAATAATATCTTGATCGATGTGTAGAGTGACCTGATGTACCTTCCTATGGGTCCCTTCAAGAAATCCTGCTATGCAATAGTGTATTCCTTCACTGTATCTACTGCAAACTAAGTAATAAACCCCACAGTAATGTTGTCTAACCAAAAATCTACTGTGCATGTGAATTTATTATTAACTCTTTCCAACCATGCAATATTTTCAGCAGTCCACACTACTGTCCTAATCCAGTTAGTTGGATGGATATCCTTCAACCTTAACAACCCATCCTGTAATAAATATGGAAAGAAACAAAAATATGCTTCATGCAAATTAGTAAACACATACCTCTGCAAGTACTGGCACAGTGTATACCTAGAACCCTTATTGTCTTTCTACGCGAACTCCAATTGATTTGTCTCTAACCATTTTTCAATCTCTTGCTTCATATGATTCCATGGCCTGAACATCCTTTTCTATCACTGCATATTCTTCACCAAACCCCTTCCTAGATCTCCTTCTAAGTTCTAGCTGCCAACAAAACCATTTGTTGGACTTATGGGCTGACCCAGGTTCTACATTAGTTCTTCAACAAAACCCTTATCACCATCAGGCCTTTTGGTAAACCAGAAGGCTACACTGTGCACATAGTGCACAACAAAGTTTCACTCGAGATGGTTTATGGGGTATTGCAGGACACACATGTCTATAGTCATGGAAGGGATTCGGGGATGTTCTTTCTTATTTCTTATTTCCTATTTCTACTTATCCATGCATTAATATTCATCATATCCATTCATTCATCCATCCATTCATTCATGTGTATATATTTTTTCTAGTGTGTGCTAAGATAAACCATTCATTCATCTATCTAACCATTCAATCACAACATCAGAAATAGTAAATCATTCACACACATTGCACACATAGTTTTACCATGGTTCACTCCCTTGGGGCTACGCCCACAAAGATCTTCTGCTTATTTTCTTATTCATAGAAAAGGTACTGAATGCATTACATACAAATAAAGAAAAGTGAGGCATATCAGGATCACACCAAGCTCCACATCTTGTGACCTGACCCTCAACTACTTCGACTACATCCAAGCTCTGCAACTCTCAAAATAGACTTCGACATATAAAGACTCCAAAATAAGTTCTCCAAAATAGAATTGTCGTACACAAACTCTCAATAGATATCTCTCATATCATGATGATGATGATCTAATCTACCTCATACCCCTTATTTTTATTAAAAAATTGGGTTAGAAACCATTACAATGCATCCCAAAACCCTAACCCTAACTAGGCTAGGTTTTTCTGCATTTGCATCTGATTTCCGCAAATCCTGCCATGCACATTGCTTTTCCTCAAAATGTGGCACACTCTCCTTCTTGGTCCAATATACCTTGCTTGTTGCGTTGTTCTCCAAACATGCCTACTCCAACCACACATATGTTGCTACAACTCATCTTCTGCCGCAACACGTCCATTAGAACACGTCTTTTCTTCAACACATATGTTGCTGCAACTCATCTACACCTCTTGCTGCAAAAATCTTTATGTTACAGTCTCCTTCTGCAATACCATTCTACTACAAATCACTTCTTGTTGTGGATTATTTTTGTAATGATTATATTTCCAAACGCTTCCTATTGCAATACATCTCACGTTACAACCTCCTGTTGTAATATCCTCATGTTGCAACTTACATCTTGCTGCAACATCCATCCTATTGCAACCTCTTGTTGCAACATATATTTGACTACATGTCCTCGACTGCAACACACCCATGTTGTAACTTGCCTCTATTGTGGCAAATCCTTCGCTGCAACTTGTAACTAAAGTCGAGGCCACAAATTTTTTTCACATCTTTTGTACTCGGATAGAAACCTCAATGCTCATAGAACCAGAGTGCTCATCCTCCCACAAAAGACCACAAATTCCAATATGGTCTTCCGAACACTCGTGTCATCTGCATAGCCATATCATACATGACTATTTTCTATGGTATTTACTCATTCAAGAAATGAAATTAACTCACACATAATTATGTCAAGAACAAAATACAACATCCTACAGGAATTCATTCACATGCACACACAGAAAGGGTGAATCTATAAAACCCAACTCTTTTATTTATTCATACATAGTACAATACAATGACTCAATAGACAGATCTGAGATTACAATCTCCATTGGGTTTCCAGGACCGAGGCCATGGAAAACTCAACCACTTGCCTCTCTCCTATCTCATGATATCTCTCTTCTTGTTGGTTCTGCAAGCTCTCCTCTCAATATCTTCGATGTTATGTTTTATTCTTCCCAAAAACGATTTGCTTCAATTTCCCAAGGCTTCTCATGCCCTTTCAACTTATGGATTTCGATTTGTCCTTTGCTCAACCAATCTTCATCTCACATGCATCCTTTTCAACTTCATTCCAACAATGTGCTCCTCCTGATCCATAACATATGCAACTTCTTTTATAACAACCGTCCTCTACAATGTAAGCATCCACGCACTTGTCCATTCTATAACAGTGTTACCAACTGCCCCACTACTGCAACTTTGCAACATTATTCTGATATGTAGTAATTTTGTTACTCGCTATAGTGCAACCATTCACAACCTGCCACAACAAATCATTGTCGTAACAATTCTGTCATGTCCTCATAATTGCCTTCGTCGTGTCATCCCTAGGATGAGTGGGATGCTATTGCATCAACCTCCAATGCTTTAATGCTTGTACAATGACATATAGTTATTTGCCATAAGTATTATACTTTCTCTTGGTTTCATTTAATTTTTCACTGAAATAGGAAATAGGCTTACCTTCTTGACTCAACAGTCCACCAATTGTCACCATTGATGCATCACATTCAACAACAAAAATATTCTCAAAATATGGAAAAATAAGGGTTAGATCTTCAATTACCTTCTTTTTTCAGTTGTTCAAAACTTTGTTTAACTGCTTTGGTCCACATGAACACTTTCCCGTCGGTACAATCTAACAATGGTGCACTAATGCCACTAAAAATCCTAATCATAACCTTTTGTAGAAGTTCATAAATCCATGGAAGCTCCTCACTTATGTTATATTTCTAGGAGTAGGCCACTGGAAAGAGTAGCTGTCACCTTTTCTGGATCCATATTCAACACATTAACTAAAATGACATTACCCAAATAAACAAGTTGTTCCTTGCAAATTTCACTCTTATCCAGGTTGATAAGCAATCTTTCAGCTTGCGGTATGTTCAATACTTATTTCAAATGTTCTATATGCTTCTCCATGGTTTTGTTGAATATTAGAATGACATCAAAATAAATGATAACAAACTTCCTAATGATCAACCTCAATATCTGATTCATAGTTTACATGTAGGTTGCTAGAGCATTGGACAATCCAAAGGACATGGCCAGCCATTCATATAACCCATCTTTTGTCTTGAATTTAGTTTTTCATTCATCCCTTGCCAGCCTCCAGTATTCATATTTGGTGACAGTCACTTCTCAAATCAATCTTGGACATTTCAAAACTCCTTGCACAGTTTGTATCTAGAAATCTCAAGCAACATCTTTGTACCTATTAAACAATTTAAAATATCATTCATTCTAGGTAATATGTATTTGTACTTAAAAGTTATCTTGTTAATAGCTCCATAATCCATGTACAATCTCCATTTACCATCTTTCTTGGGGGAAATGAAAACTAGTACAACACAAGGACTCATGTTTTCCCTTATGAATCCCTTTTCTAACAATTTATAAATTTGACGCCTCATTTTTTCATTATCCAATGGAGTCAACCTAGAAGCAACTTTGTTAGGTAATCCTGCACTAGGAATCAAATCAATTTGATGAGTAATGTCTCTAGATGGAGGTAGTCTATGTGGTAGTTTAGTTAGGGCTATGTCTAAAAATTCATCAAGCAAGCCATGAACCGTGGGTGGAATTTCCTCATTTCCTATATCCATATCATTTCTAGAATATTGCAAATAACATATTTCTTGTCTTGACTCTCTAACAAATGTTTTCCAACCCATTGTATATAAATATAAGGTAGAAATTTCAGATGTTACTTCTTCCTTAAAAGATTGAAAAATATGGACCTTCCCTTCATGCCACACTTCATATGTATTTTCCTTACCATGATGGAAGGCATTACTATGCCATGATCTACCCAACAAAAAGTGACATGCATCCCATTGGTACTACATCACACAACACCCAATCCTTATTAAAAGCAATCCAACATGACTTGTCTACTAACACACTTCTTTGATCCTTTTTCAACCAAGGATTTTGCTATCAACCAAAAGATTGTGGTATGCATACCAAATCTTCACATTTTATCAACCAAGGATTATGCTATCAACCAAAGATTATGTTATGCATACTAAATCTTCTCTTCTATCTACAACAAAGAATTGCTCTCTCTACACCAAGATTATGCTATCAACCAAAGATTATGTTATACATACCAAGTCTTCTCTTCTATCTACAACAAGGAATTGCTCTATCTACACCAAGTTTACTCTTTTGTCACTAAGATACGGTAAAGAGTTGTTCAACTTATAGTAACACAGAGTAAAGAGTTGCTCAACTTCTTTTATAGTGAACCAAGGCGTACGTCTTCTCTTCTAACAACTGCAAACTTTCTACACATCAAGTTTCTTCTTTTGTCAATAACGGAGGGTAAATCATTTTGGACACAACTATAGAAATAAGTTTAAGTGAAAAACGATTTCGTATATTTACTATATCTCACCTTCATGTTGATTTGGGGTTTCATATGGTTATTTATGCATCAAATGAATGATTCTAAAACTTAAAAGTAAAGTGTCTTTGTGTATAATTTTAAATTTGATAATAAATAATTTATATTCATTTTAAAATAAATTTTTAATTTAGTTTTAACCATTTGTAAAATATCTTAAATCGAGAAAGAATGTTCTAGAAAGGTCCATCGTGAATACTTCCCCTACCAAGCTATGTGGATGAAAGCCAATTCCATGGAAGGAGAGAGGGTTGCAACACGTACTTGGCCCCTTTCCATGGTCAATGACGCACTAACTCAACTCATATATCTTTTTTAAATCCATGTTCATCTTTCAATGAACACTATTGCGATTTCTGTGTATCTCACCTAGCAAGCGTTCTAGGTCCAAAAAAATAAATATCTTTGGAAGTTAAAATGGGGTTTCTTGGAATGTTGAGTATCAATTTTTTAATTTATCATTTTCTAATTTTAAAAACATATTATAAGTTTGATCACATTTAATTTATCATTTTTTAATTTAAAAAAATATTATAAGTTTGATCACATTTAAGATATGAGATATGGTAAGATATGGAAAATCTATTATTATTTTTTATGAATGTGAAGTCTGGGGGGTTGTAGTATCTCTCGTGAATCCTGAAAAAAGATAGAGCAAATACAAAAGAATTTTATAACCTATAATCTCAAAATT
>SNQJ01S0219782.1:0-15329 GCA_010110895.2 Picea sitchensis
ACACAAGGCTCCTCTACCATATCAGGAATGCCACTGATATCCTCATGTGTCGTGGCTAGCATAGGTGACTGAGAAGATGAAAAATGTGGCTTGCTCATCATCCTCCATGCATGACTTCTTGGAAGCCATGTCTACACCCATAGTTAGGTCATCCAACCTCCTAATCTCATCATGTCTAAGTGCCAACATACATGAATCCTCACAAGTGTCACCACTATGCTGAAGTATTAAATCCTCAACATTGGCTAACGGGGAAGATGAAGGACATGCGCTATCATCCTGTCCATCCAACTGTCCCTCAAATGCGCAAGAGTCACTAGCCTCTGTCTCGGTCATCTGGTTGAGCTTGTAGTACATGTCTATCTTTTGTACCCAAGCTCTGGCAGTGCATTTGGACGATCCGTCAAAAGAAGGTATGGTGAGTTTACCAACTTTTCAGATGAAATCTATTTTATGCCCCTGTTGCTGCTGCTGTCCTCCTCTTTGAGGTTCTCTGGGATGGTTCATGCCCCTAAGTCCATAGTACTCGACCAGTGTCATGTCACGATGGAAGTCATGGCCCAACGCTGCATACTCCCTCTTGTACACTACAATGTCTTCCGCTTGAGTGGGCAACCTCTGTGCTAACGGTTGCTGTGCTGGTGGTGGTGGTTCCCTCTGAAAACTAGGGAACCATGGTCTGGGAATCCTACTCGAAGATGTGTATGTGCGAGTAGGTGTCTGGGGTCTACTGCCTGCCCCCAAGTTCCCTTGTGCTGCATGTGGGGCTGGTGTGCCCGGGGTGTCCACTATAGCTAATCTATCAACCAACTGTGCCAAAGACTGCGCCATGGTCTGCTGACTGAGTACCAAATTGCTGAGTACCTGCATGATGGTTGCCTTACCAGTGCCCTCTGGCCTCTCATATCTGTCTCCCCACATCCTCTCTGCCTTCTAGGTCACCAGCTGAACTCATCGACTTTAGTCACAGGTTGGCAGGACTAAAGCTCTGATACCACTGAAATATCCCTGATCCCGCTGATCAAGATATTTTCTACTGATCTAATGTTCTGTCTTGCAGATCTGATACACTGGGGGTTTCTAGATGCGTTTCAGTTGTGTGTTTGAGATCTTTAGGGTTATTGCATGTGCATGTTGGTTATTTCATGTGCATGTTGGTTATTGCATGTGCATGTTGCGTATTTAAGGTTTAAACAATATATAAAGGATGCATGCGGAAGTAAAGAACATGAACTGCCCAATAACATGTATTGTGACTCAAGCACGAAAATATAATAACACACTGGAAATATAGAGTTTAATCGTCAGCTAGATCTCATGGATCGTCATTGGAATACAATCAAATAGCATAAAAATACTCGTGATCAGAAGATGAACGCAGATCTGATGCATGCACGGATAGATCGACAGAAATATGCGATGCCGAAGAAATACGGTAACTGCTACCAGCTGGAAAACTCGTCTGGGAAGATAGACCGTCGGAATGCGCCGAAAACTGCTCCAATAGAAGTGCCTTGGCCTATAGATTGGAATGGATGAGTGCCGAATGTCAAGCCTCTGAGGCACTGGATCTGGACCCCTAGGGGGTTTGCGCACCTCCTGGGACACTGGATGCTCCCCAAATGATTCCACCAACGAAATCTGCTGCTATAGGGCTCAAAACGATCGTCTCACCAAATACGGAACTGGGTCGGGAGGGTTTCCCCGGATATGTCCTGATGCTCTGTCTGCGACCCCAAATGTACTGCCGGAAGAGTTGCCCCCTAAATGACTGGATGAGGCGATCTGCAAGATTCCATCGTCAAAATCTGATGATAAATGGCTCAACATAAGCGCCCTGGCTGGATCTCAACTGGGTCGGAAGGAAACTGCAATCTAAGCTCAGACCTCGTGCAGCTCCACAAACCCTCAATCTGACTTACGGCCTCACTAACTGAGCTGCGCACACTGTACTGGATACTCCTGAATAGCTCGGTGAAATACCTGGATGGTATCTCTGATGGGCTAGGGTGTGTCTCTCAACACCGAAACCGATCAATGGTGGTGGTTTCCTCTAGTAATCCACAAAACAGTAAGGTCGACTCTCTTCCTCCTCTGGGAACTCTCAACATCAAATCATAACAATGCATAATGAATTAGGTTTCTTTACCCTTCCTTTATAGCTTCCTGAAACCCTAATTCATTGTTGACCTTTTCCATGCAAGTGACTTTTACTTTATTTTATTATTCCATGATTGAATCACTTAATTAATTAATTAATTAACCATTTTACCTCTAAAAAGTGATTTATCCATCTTGATGGCTTCTCCGGCCACTGAAAGTCACTTCTCATCATCTTATCCTGGAATGCTCTTCCTCCTGATTCCGATGAGATATTACACTAATATGTTTCTCCATGTAATATGCCCATTGTGACCTTCTTAGTGAATTTAATTAAGATATGACCCATAATAACTCAAAATTACGGAAATCGTCGGAATGTAACGGAACCAAAGCCCGGCTGTGCAGAATGGATCCTGATGATGAACAATACAAGTCGGGCCCAAATAAACCCCTCAATATCTCCCGAACTCTCTGTCACCTCTATCTGGCTACTCGGGTAGGCATAACACTCTGAAATGTTGTAATGTTATAATGTCCCAAAATGGGGACATTACACTGTGGTGGATGTGTTCCATTGGTTGTGACTATGTGTCGCTGATTAAGTAGCCGTGTGCTACTTGGTGTGGTTTTGTACCACTSGATAGTAGTTTTGTGCTACTATGGATAGACACAGTTGTGTTCTATTGAATGACATTATTCTAATTGCCATGTAGACTATCCGTAGTGTTGAAAATGATTATCAGCTAGATGGATAGTCAGTGTGCTGATTGACAGACATTGTCCAGACGGAAAATGGTCCAGGACATTTATTCTTCTATGACGTATGTCTGGATTAGAAGAATAGTCCTTGTAGCCCATGGCGTGGCTTCCAACATCTGTTGGAATAGTTATTCTTCTAGGACATATGTCCGGATTAGAAGAATGGTTCTTGTATCACTCTGTGGAGTGAGTGACTTATTCAGCATCATGCCTGAATAGTGATGATGCAGTTGATGCTATCGGATGATACTGATAGTGATGATGGTGCTCGTGATCTAATCATGAGATAACATGTATGGCTATGATGATGCTACCGGTTGAATGGTATGTTTGTGCTCAAGACCATTGCCTTCAATACCTCCCTAGCTAGGAGAGAGTGTTGATATTATGGTAGCTACAGGAGGTATTAACCTCCATGTGTAACCCTCACAAGAATAACTATTCCGGGAAGCAAGAAGAAACCCTAAAGCATTGGACATAACCCTAGAGGACAAGTCGGCTAAAGGAAATACTTAATATTGAGTTTTTAGCCTCCAGAATGAGAAGTCGGCCCAGACAGCTAAGGAGGAGCAGTATAAATACAGGATGCCAGAGCTCATTTGGACACACACAACTCGCAACTGGATAAATTTAGTTGTGCGCAAGTCTGGAGAGTAGCTGCAGCTGCAGCTACTGCAACTTGTATTTTCGGTTTCAGTCTTGGACTCTCTCTTGGTTATGGTTTGGACTTTCTACTTGGTATGCTAACTCTGGAGAGTGATACGCTACCTTGATTGGATATTAGGCCTAGGGTTTGCTTCTAGAATTATTCTCTGTCAAGGTTAAGGTGCTCGGGGGTGGCTTCGGCCTATGGTTGGGTGACAATATTGCTATATTGTCTATGGTTAAACGAGCACACCTATTATTTTCTAACATATTATGGCTGTAACATTCAATATATTACGACAAGAAAATTATCCACTGAAAATCTCTCAAACCTTGCCAAAAAGTGCGCTAGACCAAGAAGAATAAGTGTGCAAACTTTGAGCAAAATCCAATGGTTGGTAAGAGAGTTATTCAAGCAAATGAGTTAGGGTTTCTGCAGCCCTAATGGTTGAAGATGTAATTTTATAACAACATCAAGAAGTATCCCCTTGATGGGGACGCCCTAGTGGCTATGAGGTGCCCAAGGCACAAGGAATACAATCCACTTTGCAAGAAGTAAAAATGACCACAAATCATGTTTCCCAATGCAATATTTTATTTCTCTAATGCAATAATAAATGACTAGTGCTCTTAATAATTGGGTTAATGGGGTCATGCAAAGAAAGAGCTAGAGAAGCTACCTCCTTGGGTCTGTAAACCCTCTTACTCCCCAAGGCAAGTTTCTCTAGCTAGGGTTTAAGCTAAGAGGGTGTATACCCTTATACTTCTCTTAGCAAACCCTTGTTTAACCAATAACATGAAGCATAAAATGATGAAGACTATGGTGGGGGTGTATGCCCTTATACTTCCCACCTAGTTCCTAGCACAATAACCTTGACTTGAAACAAATGATAGCATGAAAGCAAAGACCATACCAATTCAAGGAAAAATGCCAAGATAATTCACCATAATAGCAAGAGATAAGCCTTCCAAGGCTAGCACATCACTTCCATCAACCATAACATCAAGAGATAACCATAAACAAGAGCCAAGAGAGACTAGTTTGCCAAAGGTAGCGAAAATTTCAGACCAATACTTCTCACAATGAGGGAGAGTTATGATAAAATGAGATCTTATGATCTCTTATTTATATAAATGTCACCAAGGTGACTTGTCCATAAATTAAGGGGTAAACCACCAGACTAGGGGTCAACAACCCTAATCTTGCCCCCTTTAACAAAGTAATATTAAACAATTCACTTAAAGTTTCAATTTTACAAAAATATACCCTAATTTTACATGGACGTCTCCCCTTTAGGGGACGTTTTGCCACTTGGAA
The DNA here is from genome assembly GCA_010110895.2 of Picea sitchensis. Taxonomy (NCBI): domain Eukaryota; kingdom Viridiplantae; phylum Streptophyta; class Pinopsida; order Pinales; family Pinaceae; genus Picea; species Picea sitchensis. The sequence goes on from SNQJ01S0219782.1 coordinate 4,826, forward strand.
GAAGTCGTTGGTGTTGGAGAAGCATGGGTAGGATTCCAAAGACAACATGTCAAGCATCTAGACAATCTCTTTATGGTGAAGACCTTCTTCTCCTCAAAACGTCCATGTGTCAATGAGTGGCACCTCACCACCAAGCCCTAACCCCCCTAGGTGACATCATGCCTCTAGGAGTGATGTTTTGCCTCTCCTAGGAAAAACGTTTGGCATGTGGGGGCTAGGCTATGCCATCCAAGTCATCCTCAAGGCCTTCCAAGTTTTATCTTTCTCATCCGACATGCGGGCCCTTGGCATCCAACCTGTGGGCTTGCAGCCCCATGGAAGCCCAAGCTAGGCTTGTTCTCTCAAAACTGTCCACCAACTAGGTCTTGCCAAGAGAAATGAGCACGCCCTCCAAGGATCTCAAGTCATAACATCATGATAAGTGAATCCAATCAATAAATGAGCCACTTAAGCATGTGCATCAAAGATCACTATATCAAACAATTAATTACTCAAAGACACTATGCGATTTGCCAAGCTTGAATATGGGAGGGTTGACTAGGTGTCTTATTAGGTAGATCTTGCCCTAGGTCAAGGAGAGTTTCCAAGAGATCCCTCTCTAAGCCATGTAAAGTGGATGAAGTGGTTGGGGTCAAGACTCAATGGGCATAGGGCTCATGACATACAAGGGGTCGTAGTGTCTCATTCAAGGGTGCCGTTGTAGAGGGTTCATAGTACCTTCGTCCGCAATGCCTTTTTTCCAAGCCCATTAATTGCCTTTTTTTTATTCTTTCATAATTTTAAGGAGAGGTTGAAGGTCACTGCCCTGGTGTGGTGACCAGATAATGGCAATGTCACCCACAAACACCTAGTGGAAATGAGAAGGCTGGCTTGTGATGAGACCCCCTTTCTCTTAACCATGCAACTGAGAGCCATTACCCTGGTTTGGTGACCAGATGATGGCAATGTCATGCCACTAGATATTCATGGACGTGATAGGTCGGCTTTTGATGAGACCTCCTATCCTTCAACAAACCTTTTAAACATTCTTTATATTGTGGGTTCCCTTTACTCAAAGATAAGTGTTTCACTGCTTTCTTGGGTGATCCCTGGGCGAAGCATGTGGAAGGTTTATACAAGGATTTTATCTTTTACCCAACATCAATCCCTCTGGGCCTTCAACCCTTTCTTCCCATAGAATGCGGGACAACCCCTTCTTGGGTCAATACACCCTAAAATCCCAAGAGATAAGGAAATGGAGGGGAAAAAATGATGCAAAGTGGTAAGTATGGTCGAGAACGGTACGATGGCTCTTTAAGGGAGTTCCTAGTAGCAAACCCATCCCCAAAGAAGACCACTTACTAGGGCACAATGTCAACCACAAAGGTGATGCAGGGAAAAAGGCATAATTTCCAAGCATATATCATGAAATCTAGAGCAATCTAAGACACAACATACTTAACTGGCTTAAATATTGAAATGATGCTCACCATAATACTTTTGAATATTGAAATGATGCTCACCATAATAATCGAATTTGTACCTCATGGAGTAAGGCCCACTTCCCACTGGAAGTTAATACGTGGTATTACTTGGAAATCAGGACTATCCTGCGGGTGGTGAGGGTTTTCCATCTATGTAAAAGGGTATTGTTGAGTCATGTAGTCTCTCGACACCCATATCTGCAACCCGAGGGCCTCGACATAATTTCCTTAGTTATCCACAAATGGGATAAATACGTGGTCTTCTACTTGGAGATGTGCTCGCCAGAGTGCATGAGAACCATTAACATCTCCTCGGTAGACCTCGCCTCGCAATGGTTACCTAAACCGCCAAGTGCAGGATGGTCTACTCATCTTTGTTCTCATATGATCATAATTCAAAACCCACTGCTTAGAAAAATAAAATTTTGATATTTTTTCGAACTCGTTCTAAGCATGAAATCATTATGCAAGTAGAGAAATGAAAATGAAAATGCATCTAAACTAATATGAAAACGTGCCGTAAAATGTGGAAATCCAAACGACTTACTCCATTTTACCTCGGGCCCTTGGGGCCCCGGGAGATCATGTGTTGATGCCGCAGTTTCACAACTAGGTGCAAATCCATTTGATCATCTCTTCAAAGTATCTCCCTTGCATGAATCATAATACAACCACATAATTCAAGCACACATAATTAACACAGAGTATAAGAACACATATAATTGATCATGAAATAAACTCATGAAGATGGGCTGAGGGAGGAAATCTTGTTGAAAGAGAAACCATCAACCCGATCATCCCGCTTGAAAGTGTAGCCACAAGAATGACCAATCCATCTCTGAAGGGGGATACTATACATAGAAGATGGCTGCCTTCATCCTCACTTAGAAGATCACTACTCCCCCTCAAGGGATGAGAGAAAGGACAAAAGATCCAAAGAAAACCCTACGACTTCCTAGAGAAGGAGAGATGAGAAAAGAGACAAACATAGGCCTAGAGAAAGGACCTTTCCCCACATTTCAAACATGTTATCTCTTCATTTTCAAATCCCTGCAAAAATCCTCAAGATGAAAACACTACTACTCAGTAATGTGAGTCTTTGATTGTTCCTGGCTAGCCACAACCTTGTATCCATCAAAATCTGAGCATGATGGTTGAAAATCATCCCGAAAACACTACATCATTTCATCCTCGAATGGATGGAACAAACCTATAACCATATCATCACCGGGTTGGCACATACATGAATCCATTTGGCTATAAAAGAAACTCCAAGAAACGCTTCTTCAGATCCCTATCCCAGATGTCTTCAATGTCATAGATAGGATATCCGTAAGAAATGAAACAACCTAAATCCCATTTGCATCTCCCAACGGTATGAAATCATCAATGTGTTCGCTAACCATATCCTAGGGTTGTTCCATGAATTCACCCTCGCGATCAGGGAGTTTCATCACTTCACTAGGGATTGGATAACTTCTCATCTCTGTAAAGTGAAAAGTATAACAAAGTCTCATCTGCACTTGCTATCGACGGTTTGTAGTTAAGGTAAAATGCATTTAGAAAGAGGGAAACCGGCTTAACCGACTATCCCAACCAATCACACCCCCAATGGATAGCTCTTCTCGCTTAGGGAGGTAAATTAGGAGACGTCCCTGTTGACTTGGGGTTTTGAGAAGGCAAGGACTTAAAAGGCTAAGTGATAATTTCACAAGTCACCACCGATCAAAAGTCTCAGCCTTAAATCACCCAATAAAGATAAGTAATAACCAAGGAAGGCAAATTTGCCCGAGGCAAAGCAACAAGGAAACTACATGTGCAAGCTTACTTGGTGGTTAGTACTTCATATAATCATGGACTTTCTGATATAAAGCAATGGATAGACAATATTAATGAAGCAAATCAACGATGTATAATGGCAATGATTATAATATGTCTCTTCACAAAAAATGCTAATGGCAATCAATGTAACAAATTCAATACTAGAAACAATGCCTTAGCTAATCATTCAATTGCTTTTAAAGATATAAACGCTTACAATGTATAAAGATAACCCAAGTAGATAATGGCGTTAGGGTTAGCAAATGTTAGTCTAAGCTAGGGTTAGAAGTAGTTAATGATTGTTCAAGAATGTTTAATAGTTGTATGTGATCAAGGGTACTCAAAACAATGGAGGTCTTAGATCAATGCTTTATCAAGGCAAATGGAGTAGGGCATACAAAATGTTGAAGGGTCGTGGTGATAGTGATAGGGCTAGAGACAGAGGGTTTGATGTTGAAGTGTTCCTAAAGAAAGGCTTCAACAAGTCAAACCCTAGGGAGACCTAATTCCCACCAAGGTGTAGATGACCTAGGCCTTGGTGCATCTTCCTCCTTCTCTAGCTCAAAAGACAAATTTTAAACGGCTAGCTTGAGAAAGAAATGATATGGTCGAAGACAAGAGGTTAAATGTTGAGGTGTTGCTGTAGCAAGGCCCTCAACAATGAAACCCTAGGGGAGAAAGGCTCACTAAGGTGTAGAAACCCTAATGTTGAAATTAGTTCAGAAATTCACTAAATTATACCCATATTTCAGCCTCCAACTAAGTTATCACAGCCAAGCATTAATTCTTTTACTAACTGCACTTAATGAGAAAAAACACCAATTAAAGTAGTTCTGAAATTAAATCTGCAGCGGAAATACATTCTAATAGTGGACAAAATATTCATAAAGCACCATCAAAAATTCTAGGTAAAACCCCAAGAAGAATAACACGTAAAATGTGATTAAAATTGAGAAGAAATTTTCATTCAAATTTTAGGGAAAATTTTGAGTTACAAAGCAACTTTAAATCAACCTTTATCATTTGTACTTTCACTTTCACTGAACAAAAACAACATATAAATCAATAGTAACACAGTCTGAAATCAAAATTGATTTCCTGCATTAACTGTATGTAACTGCATGTACAACTACCAATATCATAAATATGCCTCGGTTTTTGTGCTCTAGAAGGTACGATCCTAATTTTGTCAGACATCGGATTTATTTATCGCAGTGAATGCACTCCTCGGAATTGCGGCTAATACACAACAAATTTTTGTGCTAATCAGAATAAATGTGTGAAAACCCATGATAAAAACGGCCAGACGACTCACTCCTCCAACTGGGTAGACTCCCATCGGATCTCCTAGTCAGATTTAATCTCCTTTATCAAAGGCCGAAATGCTTCATATGCTACAACTTTTGGTTGCTGAAACACTTTTCCTCCAAGCAAAGAAACTTCCTTGGGATGCATGCCTCTTCAATCTCCCTCAAGCCTCCCCAACAAGTGCTCTCATCTCCAAGTCTCATTCCTAATGAGCTGCCTTTAAGCAATCTCGAATTGTAACTCCTCTACCCCTTGATCTCCCTCAAGTGACTCTTCAATTACCCTTGAGATCAACGGTCAATATTTAATCATCTGAGAGTCACTTTATTAAATTAAAGTGACCTATAACATCATAAAGTCACTTTTACATTTCAAATTAAAAGAACCTAACTTCATAAAATCACTTTATAAAGTCACTAGAGATAATTTCTGTTTTTGTCACTTCTGCATGTTGAGTGCCACCAATGCGTAAGTACCTCCAAGCTACCAAATCTCAACACTCCTCTTAGTGAGAGAGGTACTTCTAGTACCTCCACCAGAATCCGTCTCCAAATCCATCATCCTATCTGTTGCCATATCTGCTCCCTTTGAATTAGAGATCTCTGCTCCCATTGCACTGGAAACCTCTTTTGCTACCTCTGTTGTACCATGATCTTAAGACATGCTCCTAGGAGACTGTACATTCTCCTGAGCATCCAACTGTGTCTACTCATGCTTGTTGAGTCCCTTGAGAGTCCCTGAAGAAGACTGAAAAGGCGTATCAACTCTCCCAGGCACCGCCAACTTCCAACACGTAATCAGGTCCAAACCATTGGACCCCAACACAAGTCTACCCAACAACCCATACAACCTCTCATACTTACACACCAAGTATCACAACCTGTAATAACAATTGCTCTACGATATAAATACACATGTCCACCGTGGAAAACAACTCCAAATCCACTTTCATCCAAAGCTAACACTAAGAGAAAATTAACAGTCAACTCTAGAATATATAACACTACTAACCTCCGTATGACCTCCTCCGAATTTAGTTAAACCCCACCCTTCCAACCCCCTTTAATGCAAGTTGTGGCCGGCTCCACATTTCACTCTATAGTCCGAGTCTATCTCTGTAAGACCGAGGAAAACTGACCTCAACCCTGTCATGTGTCGAGGCACCAAATTGCCAACAACAAACCAAAACTCATTGTCCTCAAACACTAGGCATCCATTGCCCACGGAACCAACCATGAGAGAAAACTACTTCTCAAATCTCTAAGTAAACTCTACAACCCGAGCCGATACAAGCAATTCTCCGGTTCCGGGTTTTTCTTCTTCCTTGTTCGACATTGACTAGCATAGTGGCTAATCTTAGACATGTAAAACATTTCACCTTGTTCATGTCCTTCTTCTCATTGTTCCTTTGCCACAAGAGCAATGTTCTTGTCATCTACACCATCCAATACCTTTTCTTGAGACCCCTCCCAAATCTCCTCCTGCATAAAATCATCCCATAATCCGCCTCAAATCATGGAGTTTCTCTCTCCCCACCACACGCTTCATGAAAACCTCCCACTCCCTGGTGAAGCCTTTGAGGGATATCCGCACCAACTCCTCGGGAAGTCAGGAATGACTCTCCAACAACCCAACTCGTCCCTTCACCAGGTAACCTGGGTGGGGTAGGTGGCCACACTCTCTCCTTTTGACCATCCTAGCTCTATGGAGCTTGTCCCGGAGAGACATTTTCCAGTTCTTGTTCTTAGCCTAATACAAGCCTTTCAGTCCAACCCACATTCCATTGGTCGCCTTCTTAGCCAAGTGTTGAATAAGGTGGTCTTTGACCCCTTCCAAGATGATTCTCTGGGTCTTAGCTTCATTCACCTCATGAACATCAAGAGTCATGGGATTCAGAGGGTACAATCCACAACTGTGTTCATGAACGACCACAATTTGTTCTCCTTGAGAACACCTACTGATTCTAACCTTTCCACTGTTAGTTGGAGATCTCCTCCAACATATCTTCAAACCTATTGTTGGAAGTCATCTTTGTCCTCCCGACAAAGAACCTTTTCTTCCTTATTCAAGCAAATGTACCAACAAATCACTTGTTGTCCCTCAAGACCTTCCATTTAGCAACGGTGGTCAACCTATGTGTTATGAAGATGCATCACCGATGCAAATTTGTTGAAGACAAGATTGGTTCTACTTGCATTGATGCTCTAGCACAAATTTTGTAAACGAATTTCCAAGACTGGGTTGATAATGTAATAAGTCCCATGGATCATATCGCCTGCACCTTGGGTGTTTCCCATTGGGGAGTTCCCTTTCACCGGGTTTTATCCCTCGTGTTAGCAACCCAGTTTTTAGTCTGGCCGACTTTGAGTTTTTTCCCCTCCACACATGCAATAACTTAATCCAAAGTGGTGGAAAGGTGCTCTGATGGTCTCATTTTTTTTTGTAGCCTTTGTTTAGGAATGTTGTAAAATGACCATGCTGCATAGCTAGAAAGTTTCATGGAATTTCATCGAGTCTAGAGAGTTTTTTTTAATTAATTAAATTTTTAATAATTTAATTAATTAATTAATTTTTGAGCTAATGTTGTAAAAACTGGATCTTTGGGTTTTTGATAGGGGTATTTGTGCTCAAAAGAAATGGAATAACACCCCCTACACCCATAGACCAAGTTTCAGCTCAGTCGGACTAAGTTAACTATGTCTTAGTCCACTCAGAGTCAGTCTTAGTCAAAACAACAATTTTAATTGCTAAGATGACATTATCAAAATGTCAAAAACATTGTAATTTTGAGTTAGTGAGTGAATGTTAAGGTGGCAATGAGCAAGTTAGACCTTCCTAACCTACCCAAACCCATCCTAACCTCTTTCCAACTTAATTCAACCTATTTACTCACCCCCTCACCTCTCTAACTCTTGCAGTAAGGGGAAAAACGTCCCCCCACTACCCAAACCTTAATTGTTTGCCTTGAAACTTGGAGTGGGCCCCTCTCACATGAGGTGCGCCCCTCCAAAACCCTAACCATGCTAAAACCCTAACCCTAAACTCACTTAACCTCTCCCTAAGCTCACGCCCTCACTCTTCCTAGCGCCCCCTTTGGTGGAGAGTCACTCCCCTAACCCAAAACCTAACTCTACTCTCCCAAAATAACATATGGGCCCTCCTAATATGACAAGTGCGCCCCTCCTAGCCCTTTACCACATCCCAAGACCATCTACAACCTTACACCTCACCTCTCTCTCATCCAAAACCCTAACTGGGGCGCCCCTCTCTTAGAGATTTGTGCTCTTGCTCTCAAACCAACACTTGACACTCATGCAAGTGCTTTCTCTTGGCCTCTAGAGGTATAAAGAGAACCCTTCCTCACCTCTTTTCCTCACCAATCTTTGAGCTAAAATTACTATGCTGAAATCTCTCTTCACTTCCATCTTCTTGCTCTTGCCATCTTGCCATTTCACTTATTGCTCTTGAAAGTTTTGTAGCAACTAGTGGCTACAACACTCTCACACTTTTGGCAATAAAGAAAAAAGCTTTGGAGGATCATTGGAGCATGTATTCTAGTTGTTGCATACACATGAGGTGATATTGTTGGTTATTGTTTTTATGTGTTGTTGGTGATAGATCTTGGGTAAAGTATTTTGCTTGGGTAGGGTAGCAAAGAGTATTCTTGTTATCTTATGTTTATGTTGGATAGCCTAGGGTTTGCAAGTATTTCATTCTAGTCTATTTCAAGATAACTATCTATTCCATGCTTCACATATTTCTCTAAGTTTTGCAGGTCACTTCAAAGGATTAATTGGGATAGCATCAAGAGGAGCCTACCCTTGAACCCTTCTCAAACTCCTTGCCTTTTTCTTATTCCATTTTACTTGCTGCATCCATTTCCATATATTTTTCAGCTTTTAACAATCTTAGATAGGTAAAAAACAAACCTTTTATTTTCAAATTTTTGTATGCAAAAAATTTCTGTGTAAAAACAATTTTTTTTTGACAAGCTTGTTGTGTTTTGCAGCATTTCCAGCAAGCTTTTGCTTGCTGTTTTTTGCAGATTAGTGACAGATCCAAGGGGATATGTTGCCCAAAAACACCTAGAAGACTTCCCAACAAACTACTACTTGGTTGAGTAACATTTTCTTACTTCTCTCTTTCAATTTCCAAGTTTTTCTTTCATATTTTCTTCATTCTTTTGGGCCCATAATTTTAAACTAGCCTAGATTAGTTTATTTCATTTTTCTAGTTAGTTATTCTTTATTCATTGATTCATCTTAAATAATTGCTTAAGCTATCACAACCCTCTTTGGCCAAAAAAGGAAGGCTTGCCTCCACCTTGGCCATTGCAAGTGGTTTCTCTTTTTCTTTTCAAGTTTATTTCATAAATAATAATCACATGACCGGCACCTTGGAAGAGTAACCCCCAAAACCGCACGGCCTAAAGGGAAATAATCTCTATTTGATGTCTTTATGCTTTCTAATGGTTCAATAATCTAGATAAGTCATCAAACATAATTTCCTTTCATTAAGTTCATTTCATGTGCTTTGATCTTATTATTCATAGTTAAATAACTTGTGGCATATCTTAAGTGCTTAACCTACTTGCTATCATAAGTTACTTTACTTTTTATCTTCCAAGCATATGATTATCTCACACATAGTTTCTTTTCAAGCAAGTTTAGTTCTTGTGCTTTGATTCCTAATAACTTGTGATATATCCTAAATGCTAGATCTATTGGTTTCGTAAGTTATTTATCTTTTCATTTGCTAAGTATATGAGATCCAATCTTTTGGTGGTAACATCTTAATCACTATATTGTTAATCTTTGTTCCCTAAGACACATTTCACTTCAATGATTAACTCTCATGGTGATAAGTAATCTTGGATCATAGAATCTCTTCACACTCTCATTAAGGCAAGTGATCCTTGCCCTTTCATGTTGGTTAAAAGTTAAAATGTCTATGATGATGATGTGATGCTCATATGTACCTAATGCTCTTTCATTTTATATGGCATGATCTCATGGTTTAAAGACATTTTATTTCAGCCTTATCATTCAAGCACTCACTACATTTAAGTTAAGTTGTTTCATGGTTTCATCTATCACACTTTTAACTTAAACTTTTCAAGCAAGTTTTTATTTTCTGTTATATGCAGCAAGTTGTCCTTGCTTAAATCTCACACTTAACTTGCAATTTTTATGTGGAATGGTTTATAATTAATTGGCATATCTGTTGTATATTTTCCATTTAAGTTTGATGTGGTGAATGCTATTTAATTTCAAGCTTTTAAACACATCTTTACAAGCTTTTTCATTTCGGCCATACCCTTAAACGCTAAATTTTGAAGCACTAAAACACTTCTAAAATTCACCCATCACATTAAAAGACCCACCCGCGGGTCATAATAACACTTAGACAACATTTTAGGGGCTTTTTACAGCCATCTCCACCATCTAAAATGGGTTTGAGGAAAACAACGGAAGGAAGAGGCGGGGGACCGTTCTCGTGATTTCGTAGGAGAGATCCTTTCCGGGAAATACTCTTACTGTCAGGGCTGACCGTGGAAGCTAGGGTGGGCCTCGTTGCCTTACTATCTTGAGCACCCGGTAGTCATTTGGCCAAGGGAGGAGGGGTTCAAAGCACAAACATAGTTTAGGGGGAAGGGAATTAAAATTTACTAAATCTTTAAACAACTCTTTAAACACTTAGTTGCATAGATCACCTTTGTATGTTGGGGGAATTAGATGTATTGATAGGAACACATCATTGGTGATAATTTCATTGTTTATCTTATGTGCAACTTTATGGTTTGTGTTTCCTATGTCTATGTGAACATTTGAGCATAACATTGAATATCTTGTTAATTTGCTTGTTGTGGTGTGAATCGAGAAAGAGGTGAGTATCCCACTTGGGGAGGCATC